>JAASAO010001373.1:0-63614 GCA_017311375.1 Mytilus coruscus | reverse complement strand
TCTATTTCTTTTAGCCATGTCGGCCATCTTGGTTGACAGGCAGGGTCGATCGATCGGGTAAATGAAACAAGACATATATTTTTATTCAGACAAATGTTACTTACCATTTGCTTCTTTTTTCAAGTATTCCAAGGTTGCGAGCTTCTGAGTTGCTTTCGCTGCAGCCCCCAAGGGTGACTGGGGAAACGAAATATGGTCACTTGGTCTTCTCCCGACCGGCAGTAAAACGCTTGCCGAAGTGGGCGTCCATTTTGCTGTGCGGGATGTATCCAGTTCGCAGTCACGTCCGGTCAGAATGGGGACGTTAAAGCCGATGCCTCCTGTAAAGAGAGTGCCACGCTCTTTGCACGTTAAGAAACCCTTGTAAACCAGATGTGATAAAATATCTCCTTTATATTTTACAGCAAAGTCCCTAAAACTATATTTTGGAATCTGGATAAAATAATCTTTCGTATGAGACCTGAAGTAGCTATGTTTTCCGCCTATTTTCTCAGGACAATTTGTTTTTTTTTTTTTAATAATGACTTGTCTCATTACAGGAAGATCAATCAAGAAGATGCACTTTGTGTGTGGATACGCCAACAAATGCTGTAGTAATCCCATGTGGACACATTTTGTATGGAATGTGCCTTACAAGTAGAAGCCCTGGACCAACCCTGTCCAATGATCAGGCAGGAAATTCAAGATGTGAATCAATTTTTGGTTGCAAGTTGGAACGTTTTTTTAATTTTACCTGATTAGTACATGCATTGCATTTTAACCCGTCAGGGTTTCACTTGTTTGCAATAAAGTATATTTCCATGAAAATTAAGTGTTTTTATTAGAGTGCTTACCTTGTGAAGAGAGCGGTTTAGAAGTTGTACAAGTTATAACTGGGTTACTTCATAGAAATCCTGAGGAGAAACGACTGTTTTAATGCTTATAATTTGATTTATTGGTGCCTGTACCATGTACCATACATTCTTACCTCGCTGTGGTTTAGTTAATTTGGTTAAATGACTATAAGTTAGCTTTGTCAGCATATATTTTCATTTAAATCGATATATATATATTTCGGAAGCATAGCAGATGCAGTTTTACAGGAGGAATAATATCAGATTGATTGATTGTTGGTTGCTTAACGTCCAGGGAAATATTTCATGCATGCACAGGACGAGAACAAGTTACAATAGGTCAGATTGATTGATTGTTGGTTGCTTAACGTCCAGGGAAATATTTCATGCATGCACAGGACGAGAACAAGTTAACAATAAATACAATAGGTAGGTCTTGTGATAGAGGCCATCCGGGATGAAGGTCAGGAAATTTGGACTGCCACTGGAAAATAAGGGTATATTGCATAGGGACAGTGCCTTGCAACATGCCACCTACGGATCACTCATAGAGTTTATTGCAAGGGTTCTTGACATACAAAGAGCGCGACACTCTTTACACGATGCATCGGATTTAACTTCCCATTCTGACCGGACGTGGCTACAAACTTGATATATCCCGCACAGCCAAACGGACGCCCCACTTTGGCAAGTGTTTTACTGCCGGTCGGAAGACCAAGTGACCATACTTCTATTCCCCAGTCACACTTGGGTGGGGATTATGTTCGATAAATGACACATGTTGAATGAAATTAAAATACCAGTTCGTGTGTGTATCCAAAAATACCCTGAAAGATATTTGATAGCAGCTGTTTTCATTATATGATTTCATATTGGCTGCTGGTCATTCAGTTGGAAATGTTAATCTATATATCAGAATAATGAGTGAGGTGAAAATTTCTTGCCTTGTACTAACGCAACATCCTGAGAAATTAGTTATTTTGCTATACATTGATTGCTACAATGTCAAGTGAAAACTACTCAGTTATGTCTTTCGTCCGAAGGAATATGTCAGCCAAAGAAACCTAAAAGAGACATAGAAATCAAAATAAATCCGAATTCGTGGAGTTTCGTTCAATCATGAGAATTGTTACAAAATGTATTGTAGATTTGAATATTTGATCTACCATTTGGAAGGAAGACATAAACTTACTAGTGATGAGGCCAAAATCGGATCAAAAGCTGCCCCGTGGTCAGGAAAGCCGTACAAAGATTGAAGAAACGTGAAGTATTACCGCTTCCGTGTCGCGAGTACCAGACTCTGCACCAGGGACTGAACACTTTAATCTCTTTGAACTTAGACGTATGTTTTACCTTCCGTTCTACTATCATTTATTAGCTGAATCCTTGTAACATCATCTAGACTCTGAAGCCATTCATCTGTCTTGTTATGTGAATAAATTAAATAAGCTTCGTTTCATAAAGAGAAGCATTCGGCCTGTACTTCATCAAAAAGTCTCATTGACCAAAAAAAAAATCGGGTAATTTATTGTGTTTTAAAACACTTTTACTTTCTGCAGAAATATCTGTTGGCTTTGAAAAGCATTTTCCACCTGGTAAATGATGTGCTGCCTGTCTGTCCAGTAGATTTAACCTGCATGAGAACAAAGCCTGTAGTACCTGTATTGTCATAACATCTGGTTTAAAAATTCTGCCATTACAATTATTTTCAATTTTACAGCTTTCTTCTGGAGACGGAAGATGTTTTCCAGTTACAACCTCTGAACAATCGTCCTTTGCTTCTGCTAAAATGAACGCAATGCTGTCAACGTATCATTTATGTCCAAAATATGGGTTTTGCATTCAATATCTCGCCATGAAGGGCCTGTTACAATCTTAGAAATTATTCCTAAAGCCCGACTTCGAGGAGTGGATTACAAATGTCTTGATAAATTGAACTAAGTAGTCTATTTGTACACCCTTGAAAAGAATGAAGGAAGTGTTTAATATTTTCCTGTGGAAGTAAGTGACATGTCCAAGTATAAAGAACACATTAAATCTGTTATGTGTGAAGCGAACAAATTTAACATGATCCTCTTTTTCATTAGTAAGTATGTATTAAACTGTTTATATACCCCATTTTTTCATCCACACATCTACTGAACGACTTCGCAGAAGTTCGAAGAAGTCGAATTGTACCACTTTCAATAGGATGATCTTTTAAATATAACGATTCAAATTTTTGGCCCTCTCCACAAACATTTGCAAAAGTTACTAAAAGACGCAACGAGCAACATCTTGCATTCTCAATTGTTCTAATAAGTTGCGGATATTGCGTAAACACGAGATAATGAGTCTTTTAGAAGATTACTGCAATCTTTATCGATGCTTTGAAAAATTGTTTCATTATCATTAGGCAATTGTTCATAATTTAAGACTGAATATTTAACTAAAGTGCAGATGAACCAATATTAAGAAAATGCTTTGCTGTTATTTAAACAGTCGCTGTCCACACTGTGTATTTCACTTTAAATCGTTAATACAATAAAATTTCTGAGCTAATTGTAATGCACAATGTGTTAAGATATATACTGCAAAACAAGTCGCTCATGCTAATTCAACAAGTATCTCAGCAAATCCAGTCACATATACCAGTTCCTCGACACCAGTTTTTCCCTTATTATTCAATCATGTGTAACAAGTCAAATACAGAACATGGACATAATCCTTCCAATATATGGTAATGCCATTGTACAACAATAATCACTAATTTCAACAGACACCTTTTAAACAGAATAAATTTCAAATACATCAGAACATCCATGCACCACCAATAAGGCTAAGCCTTGACGCAGCTGAATTCCTATTGTGAAAATGAGTCTTCCTTTGAACCTATTATCAGAACATGTCATAAGTGAAGATAAAGAAGATACTTGTAATGATCAAAGTGAATGTCATACATGCTGTGACCAACTTAAATATAATAGGAGAGAAATGAAAGAACTGAAAAGGACATGGACATAATTAAAATCATACTATCATTGAAGTTCAAATGTCTGACTGATTCACTTTGTTACATCTTGTGATCAGATAGACTGTAACAATTCCATCTTCATGCCTTATATATCATGCACTGTACAACGACGCTAGATTAAAACTGACGAGGCAGAGAATTTTGTAACAAGGTCAACTCAATTTTATGTTCAAAGCTGAATATAGACCACAAAGTGTCATCCCTAACCATCCTCAAACCAATGGTTCCTTCAAACCCGAGAATCTGGGGACAGATCTGAATCGTGTCATTTCATTTTTACCAGCCGAAGAAGCGCATCATGTCAAGAAGAATAGTGAGTACCATAGAAAGAGTGAAGCTCCTTGTAGTTTGCTGGTTGGTATGAGCCAAGAGTCTGTTTTGAAGGCCGTACTTTGACCTATAATGGTTTACGTTTGCAAATTGGGACTAGAATGGAGTGTTGTATAATTGGCGCTCATGCCACATCTTCTTATATATATATTGTGAATGATGTTTTTTCCAGCAAAATTTATTAATGGCTTGAGGATTTTTCAAGTATCTCCCAATTAATTTTACAACTAAGATCCAATGTCATTACAAAATGCTAAGACTGACTATTTTTCTTGGCAGACTAGTGGTAAATACTCATTTGATAGCATATTGCCAAGAATATCTATAAGAAAACCATAGTACCATCAGGGAAGACCATTACAGTTGAGGTTTGTGAGCCATAAATTGCCTTATCAAAACTTGTGTTTGATATTTTAAATCTGTATAACCTGAAAACTAATAACTAATCAAAACATCTCTTCACGAGACCCACAATATAATGACCAAGAAGCATGGTTGATAATACGATACACAAATTATTATTTAGGATAAGATACCTTTTAAGCCCATCCTTGCCAAAGGTTGGTGTACGCTATTGCTAAAATTTTGTGTTCATGGTCTGTCAGTCTGTCCGTCTGCCCATTAACTTTGTATATTTGAGTCTTTTTGAAACCATCACACAGTATTTTACCAAACATAGCAGATGTTTTAGCAATCTCCTGTTTTACTTTTTCCAAGATTGGTCAACAAACATGGCACCCATGGTTAATTATAAATTGTGATATCCAAAATTTTATCAGAAACCACACAAAGAATTTACATTAAAAATTAAGTTCTTTCCTCTCTATGATATGAATAATATTTAAAAAAATGTCACTTCCAGTGCCAAAATGATAGCTTATGATTTAAAAAAATATATGGTTTCTACACACTTAAAAAGGAGATAATTTGTTACATCCGGTATGAAAATGTCTTTTTGTTTTATTTGATAGTTTACTTGACACCGATTCCAAAATGTATGATTGCATATACTTTCATATTAAATAAGTACGAAAATAGCTACATCCGGTTTACACAAGGTAATTTCTGGTTGGTCCTTTCAATGACATATAGCTCGCAACCTAACATTGACTCTATGGAAGAGACATTCTGACTTTATTAGTTCTTATTGAAAATGACCAAAAACTTTAGGGTAGGCTATTTTAAGCTTAAAAATAGGAGAGTATGGTAATAGAAAACACACATCTTTTTCATTTGGTGATGTGGATAAAACAAAACAATTCAATGAGATATCCACTGAAACACAAACGACAACTAAAACAGTCACGCAACTGTCTCAGGAACCAAAACCTAACGATGAAAAAAATCCGATGAAAATATTTCAGACCAGGAAATAGTTCAACAACTAACAAAAACATAACCAAATCAGAAGAAGAAAACAGCTTATTAAAACATGTCAACATTACCTGAAAAACCCAACATTTTGTTAATAAATATGCACAATTCATTCTGATGGTTCATATTTTTGTCCGCCGCAGAAACGCGGTGCAGACTATAGAAATGCTTAGGCGTACGTCTGTCCCACAACATTGTAAGCAATCTCACGACTACAAATCTTGATGAATTTTATTTTAATTTATAGCATATAGTTAACTAATACTTGAAGGGATGGAAGTCATGTGAATGGGAAGGAGCTTCTATTTTGAATATTGACCCCAGTGAACTATTTAGCAGAGAGACAAGAGAGTGTTACATTCATGACTGCAACCGCATCATCTACCTGATGAATGTCGAGGTAATTGCATGTCAACATGAGGATATAGCGGATACGGACAGACATTTAGTGTTGCAACAGGCCACCTACGGACCCATTTTTGCAACAGGCCACCTACGGACCCATCAAACCATATCAATAACATCTGCATATTTTGGAAGTGAAAAGTCCTCTTTACTGTAGGGTGATGTTATCCAGAGTTTTCTCGAATGCTTTGTTATCCATTAAAGAATACCAAGCATGTAGTCTATGCTAGCACCTTCAACAAAATCAAAATTGTGTAGCCTCAAGAAGAGAGAAGGTCCTTTGGTGCCATTTATTGGTTCTTTATGTTCTGAGTGCTACGACTTCATCCCTTAAGTAAGGAAATATGTGTACACATCAACCTGTTTTGTCTTAAATGTTTGTCCTTTCTGGACACACTTTTCACATATTCTATAACCCTGTAACTCAACCTCCATCTCATCCTTTTTCTGCCTATTGTTACCCTTCCAATCCACATCAACCATACTACAACTGTAACTACTTCAGTGCTAGCAATTCTGCGCTTTTAATAACCAACCTCATCTTAATGTAACTACACCTTTTCTCTAATACTTCTAATGAATAAAACCCTGATAAAAACCATGTTAATTCAGACCTACAGCCTTCAACCTCACCCTGTATGACCATAACACTTAGAGCTCTGTATATTGTAGAAAATGATAGCAATGAGAAAAATGTCGATATTAATGAGGTAAATATTACTAGTTTAAATGAGGAATGCCAAGGGTGTATAAATAAGTTCTTGAAAATAGATGCTTCAAGTGGTGCCTTAGAAAAGGCAAGAGTAGATAATGACGACTTGCTTTACAGGATTAGATACCTGGAGGAAAAACTGGTAGATAAAATCAGTTTAAGTGGGCTGGTTTTGCACACAGTTGCATGGGAAGAAAGTTGCATTGTTAATCCATATTTTATTATGATAACTAGAATTTCGCCGGAAAATGTTGAAGGAGCTCAGGTTCAACAGTCATATAACAAATCAACAGAAAATGCAAGATTTCAAGATACAAGTTTATAAGAAAAACAATTTCCTTGAAGCAGTACAAATGAAAATAGGTAAACGGACAGAAAGTCACAAATAACTTGTTGACTATTGTTTGAATATATAAGAGAAATATCTTGAAATATTTACATTTTGATACATATGATCATAATAAAGTTCAGGAAATGTGTCATTATACTTGAAGAAATAAAGATTTATTTAATTTTAATCATGCAAACGATATATTTCTTGGCAACATGAAGCCATTTAAGTGCCAAGCCTATTTGACATTTTTTTGAACAATTATTTGATATTTTTTTGATAAATTTTGTTTACAAAGTTGGTTAAAATACAATAGTTCAAGAAAAATACAAAACTGTTTTTGTAAAATCAGCGTTTTCGCATTCAAAGAAAATAATCAGAAAAATGAATTGTGATTTTTTGTCCTGTGACTTTCTGTCCTACATTCTGAAAATACATGGAGAAAACAGTTTCAAACATGCACCTCTGCAAAAATATCTAGAGGAGTCTGGTGTAACAGATGAGGTAGAAAATATGTTGCAGAACAAAATATTTGATGTATTGTATTATCATTAAAAGCTGTAGATCAATTTTAAAATGTGTTCCGGTCTGATGATTTGGTGCAGAGTAATTGTCCTTGGACTTAAATAAATCAGTTTTAATATTTTTTAGTAATGCCTGAAGGTAAAATAATATTTCTTATACAACTTACACCATGACATGTTATAGATCATTACTTCACAACTACCTCCGTTGTGTGGAAATATCGTTCTGAGGTTGTTTCAAAGTAATTTTGTCGTTGGTAGTAAGCTGAGAAGTTGTATTAATTGATTGGAGCAGATATCGTTACGTTTTCTGCAAAGCCAATGTCATGTGAAACAAGTTTATAATGCAAAATAATCTTGTCGTTTGTGCTGATCACCATAGTAAGTTCAAATAACAATTGATAAAGAATATTTCGAACATAACATAACATTAATAATACACCAGCTTTAACTGGTTGATCATTATTAATTGTTGATGCACAGTAAAGTCTTTGCATTATCTTCAGTTCTGATGTTCTGATGTTACATCGAATGCATTTTATCTGACGACAATAGCGTAGAATTCCGACACCATTGAAATGTTTACAAATTGGACATGGCAGACAACATTTGAATATTATCACTTCAAAACTAATACCTGTGTTAACATAAAACACAACATGACGTTACCAAAGTAACAAATCTTAGCTTACTACCTTCTTCTTCTTTCCTCTATATCTTCCTCCAATAGTTGGAGTACACCAACCTTACTGAATTAAGGTTGGTTAATCCTTATAAAAATTATTAAGTGAATACCTAACTATTTAAAAATAACATTATGTACAGTTAAATCCCTGCAAAGATAATAATAATAACTTCTGTACATGTACATTAAAAATGGGTCACAGTTTAAAAGTTATTAATAAAATTAAAAAAAAAAAGTTTTGAATATTATTTACAGGGCATGCATTATAGTAAAAAATCTTTACATTCACTAAACAATGTTACTTAAAGGTAAAAAATAACGAGTTTTCAGCTTCCTGCCTGCTACATGCTGGAGCTACTACATCTGTCTATGAGCACTACTAGGCGATATAAAATCAATAAAATCATGCATATAAGCTTATATGTCCTAAGCGATCTAATTATGCATAGCCATTATCTATCCGTTATATATATTTATGTGAAGCTACTGGGTATTAAAGCTAACGGTAAACATTTATTCCAACTATAGGTATAGCGCGGCACAACCACACTGACCAGTTATTCTAATATTTCATGGATTTTCTCAGCATTTAATTTTACGTAAAGAATTGATAGGTTTAGTGCGGAACACCCACACTGACCTAGTTGTTCTGTCCAAAACCTTTATGATGACTTAGATTAAAGATAAACGTTGTTTCAGTTGTTTCATTTACGGAGTTAAAGAAAGCAATTGATGGTATAGCGCGGAACAGCCATATTAACCTAATGAAGATTTAAACATTTAGATTTTCGCAGCATTTAATTCTGTGTAAAAGATTGATGTTAGGTTTAGCGCGGAACACCCACACTGACCTAGTTGTACTGTCGAAAAAGCGTTAATGATTATTCCTTAGATTGGAGAAAAAGCCATATTTTATTTTATGAAATTGAAGATAGTTGTTTAAGGTATAGCGCGGTACAATCACAATGACCTTATGAAAACTAGACATTAAGAGAAGACGCTCTTTTAGATGGAGTCTATAACATAAGTTCCTGCTTAATTCTTCTATTGAATTAAGAAAAGGTCATCATGAGGGAGAATATTGTTTAGAGCCAGTTGCTGACAATCCAAAATTAGTTGGGCAATGCAAGTTCTCTCGTGAAAGTTGGAATTCCAGTTTCTAGCCCAATTTTACTGATGGTAATTCTTTTGATAACGCTTAGAGATTCTCTGCGTATGCCTTCCAGAACAGGACAGCGAGTGAGAAAATGGATGATATCTTCTTCTTCCAGTTGACAAATTGGGCAAGTTGCATCACGGTTAATATTTGAGAAACGAGCTTTCTGTGATTGAAATATATGTCCCTGTGCATAGCCTTGCTTTTATTGTTGCTTTCCTGAGTTCGCCAATATTTGGTGGTAGACTATTCCAGATAGTATGAGGTTTTCAATGTCTAAATAAGGGATACAGAGAAATTTTAGTGTTGTTTTGCTATTGGCGTCCCTTTGAAGATTCCCTTTCCAGTAGTTGTTTATTGCTTCTTTTGCCTTGCATTTCCATGATAACTTTGATGGCAATTGATCTTTCAGATAAGTCCATGGAGGAAGATTATACATGTATAAAAGATCTGCTACTCTGTTAAGGAAAGTTAGTTCATGTGTTTGCAGGACATATTGCCTCTCAGAGCCTTTTAAGATTCTCGTTTTAGCTGAAAAGATGGAGTGGAACAGGCTAAGAACTCTTTTGTGAATTTCTGCCTCTATGGGAGCGCACCCAAGAGTAAGTATACTACCAACGACAAAATAACTTTACAACTACATCCGAACGATATTTCCACAACGAGGTATAAGTTACAATACACCATTAGATTTTATGGGCGCAGCCATTTTATGAGCATAACATGGTATTCAGAATTAAGAGTATAGCTAATCCTGATTGGTTGATAGGTGCGCCCGTTATTTTTTGTTATTAGAGACTTCGTGCATTCTGCATTATACCAAAGGCCAAATAAATTATTTTCCTTAGCCCTAACGCAACTGAGATGTCTTTTAAACGCTAGGATGAGACATGTTTTTTAAGTGCAAAATTGATAGGCATGGGAGATAAGTACAAATTACGCTAAGAAAAGCAACGCGAACCTATATTTTTGGACCAAAAATACTGTCCTAATAACTTTTCTTTAATTCTAGCAAGGTTTCGTTTGAAAATCAACTTTCTAAAGTCTGTATCTCGAAAAAGGCTATCATGGTCGCCTATGGGAAATTAACTGTTTATTTCAATCTATACAGGTAGTTGTCAAGTAATTTTGTCGTTGGTAGTTAGCAAAGACGTATTACTTGGGTTGTCTGACAACATGCTCAGTACGAAATTTCACACAACGGACCGACCGTGCATGGGCTGTATAGCCAGTCAAGGTCGTTCAAAACTTCCATTTGTTAGCCCACAACGGTCGTTGTAAGATATGCTATAACAGTATATTAAGTTTCTGTTTTAGCTAACGCTCAAAGGAAACTGTTTCGAATAGTCGGAATAGAGCAACCGATTATGCGGAAGAAATTTCTAAACCGATGATCTATTGAATTTACAGTTATAATGGTTTCATTTTAAATTCGATTACAAAGGCAGCAACCATTTGATTTTCTGCGGGATTTTTTTCCAGACAAACTTTTTTGGGCGACAAGTCGAAAACAATTTTAGCATTACATATAGTGACAGCTGAGGGCGAGTAAAATATGAACTTTTGCACATTTTGTTTTATAAATGTTTATAAAAGATACCTTTCCATGATAAATAGGTGACGAATTCTGAACTTGCTACACATTCCTGTCACACCAATGGTAACAAAGATACCTTTCCATGGTAATAAAGGTGACTGTAATATGAAGTTTTGTACATTCCTGTCACACAAATGGTAATAAGAAGATTTTTTAATAAAAGGTGACCTATATATGAACTTTCTATACATTCCACCCCACCCCAAGGGTGACTGGGGAATAAGTATGGTCACCATTGGTCTTCCTCCGACCGGCGGTAAAACCCTCGTCAAAGTGGGGCGTCCGTTTGGCTGTGCGGGATGTATCAAGTTTTCAGCCACGTCCGGTCAGAATGGGACGTTAAATCCGATGCCTCTTGTAAAGAGAGTGCCACGCTCTTTGCATGTTAAGAACCCTTGCAACAACTCTTTGAGGGTCCGTAGGTGGCCTGTTGCAAGGCTAAATTTCTGTCCCTATCCAATATACCCTCATTTCCCGTGGCAGTCTGAATTTCTCCTACCTTAATCCCGTACGCCTCTATTACAGAACCTGCCTATTGTATGTATTGTTTTAAATTTGTTCTCGTCCTGAATATGCATGAAATATTTGCCACTGGACGTTAAGCAACCAACAATCAATCCATTATTTTAACCCTACTAGGCCATATATTAAGGCTATTCACTATGAAATACAATTAATTTGTCCAAGATCATGGCAAACAGTGGTCTACCATGAAATACTTGGGCTTTTAGTTAATAGGATTCCTTTCTTAAATTTTGATAAGAGCTCTAGTGATTGTACTTCGGTTTTCAAATTGACGTGACAAAACAGCTAAATTAAACATAAGCATAAGACAGTAGTATGACACATTGTTGTCTTGTTTATATCACCAAGGAGTCATAGCTTATTGTCATAAAGGTCGAACAGTCTTTGGTGTCAGGATGATCTAGTCATTTTCTGCTGAATGAACAATATCTTTCCTTGATATATGCCCTATCCTTTGATCGGATGCCAATGTTGTCCGTGTCTGCATTGGGACTTCCAGATGTCTATATTTCACTCTGAATCGATAATTTACCTCCTGTATTATTTTCAGGTGATTTTCATTGAGATTCCACATCATCCCTAGCCTCTTTGAAAAATTCGGCAGCGTAAGGTTTTACCATTATACTTTCTGCATAACTTTGTTGGCGCTTTCATTGTCTTTAGTAATATACCGCTGCCAGGAAGTAAGGGCAGCTTCGGTTCGCATCATTATTTGTTTAAGGGTTTCTACCTGATATTTATCGAACCATCTCCAGAAACCAACACCAAATAGTTATCAAAGGTACCAGACTTTTAGTGTAATACGACAGAGTATACAAGACGCATCAGTGATGTTCAGATCAAAATAGTTGTAAAGCAAAACAAGTACAAAGTTGAAGAACATTGAGGTTCCAAAATTCCCAAAAGTTGTGCCAAATACGGCTAAGGTAATCTAGGCCAGGAATAAGAATAGTAGTTTGAAAAATTCATCCAAAACCAAGGATAAATCAAATACTGGTGTACTGGTAGTTTTCACAGTCTTTACTTGTCAGTATATAAACAGGAGGCACAACAGCAAGACATTTGTATTATTATATTGATTAGATTGTGTACATGGGTATCAAATTTATTTCCCCAAGGGTGACTGGGGAATAGAAGTATGGTCACCATTGGTCTTCCTCCGACCGGCAGTAAAACCCTTGCTGAAGTGGGGCGTCCGTTTGGCTGTGCGGGATGTACAAATTTGCAGCCACGTCCGGTCAGAATGGGGACGTTAAATCCGATGCCTCGTGT
This sequence comes from Mytilus coruscus, assembly GCA_017311375.1. Classification (NCBI taxonomy): domain Eukaryota; kingdom Metazoa; phylum Mollusca; class Bivalvia; order Mytilida; family Mytilidae; genus Mytilus; species Mytilus coruscus. Next base: position 50,857 of record JAASAO010001373.1, on the reverse strand, counting down.
AAAGAGAGTGCCACGCTCTTTGCACGTTAAGAACCCTTGCAACAACTCTTTGAGGGGTCCGTAGGTGACCTGTTGCAAGGCTAAATTTCTATCCCTATCCAATATACCCTCATTTCCCGTGGCAGTCTAAATTTCTCCGACCTCAATCCCAGACGCCTCTATTACAGAACCTACCTATTGTATTTATTGTTAATTTGTTCTCGTCCTGAATATGCATGAAATATTTGCCACTGGACGTTAAGCAACCAACAATCAATCAATCATTATTCATCAATATTACATCCATCTACATGGAATGTCCTTATTATTTACTACAAAGTATCATAAAATTTTCTTGTGAGGTTTCAGAGGAGTTGCAATGACAATTAAACCAGGACTGACAGATTGGCAGACAGACATCACCATTTATCCTGCCAAACAATTCATAATGTGGGGTATAATAATTTAGGGTAAAGGACAGATGAATCAAATGACATTATTTATCTTATAATCAATTTCTATGTTTTGGCCTTAAACCTTTTTCATAGACTTTTTAGAGACAATTATGAAAGAACAATTAGAAAATTATTTAAAAATTATGTAAATGATTTGATTTGATTTTTGGTGTTTTAACGCCACTTTTAAGCACCGCATTTAGGCTATTTCGTGGCGGCCAGTTTTTATTGGTGGAGGAAGCCAAAGTGATAGGAGAAAACCACCGACCTTCGATAGGAAAACCGACAATCCTAGTCAATTAAGATTGGAGTCGAGTGCACTCACAACCTGTGTTGACTCCTAGTGATTACAGTAGTAACTACTTAGACCACTCGGCCACCGAGGCCCTTATGTAAATGAAAGGTGTTTGACAATTATATATATATATATAACTTCTCTATGTTGATATATAGATACATATAACTTCTCTATGTTGATATATATATATACATATAACTTCTCTAGGTTGACTATCTGTATATTTCAGACTAAAAAAAATCGTACTTATCACCAATACCTTCCAATATTTTAAAATGCCAATGTGGGTTATATGTCAGAGATGGCTGTCATAATCCTACTTTTTTAATGTACTTTTCTGGCTTCTTCATACTATTAAAATTACAAACTTAATATGGACATGTTAAATTGATTGTTTTGTTTTAAACTGTGGCAACAGAAGCATTATATATTTCTGGTGGCAAGGACTTATATACGTTCCTAACTGTGGACAGAATTTATTCTTTCAAAATTCTTATTTTGGAGCTTTCATTGGGGAAAAAGGGAAAGTTGGGAAAGTTGGCAATTATGATCACCTATTACATTCATAAATATGGGTAGAAATATTTTCTGTTAGGGAAGCAAAAAATCAATTGTATTACCACGAAACACATACACAATTTATTAAAAAAAACTGCAAGTTTTTTTCTTTCATTATTTTTTTCAAAATTGACTGCTCAACAGCCTCATACGATAGAACCATATTTTTAAAATAACATCAATTAAAGGTGCTAATTTAAAGTCTTTCAGAATATCAACAGGCATATATCTTCTTCATATCTTATTTTCAAGGCCCTTAAGTTATAATAAATAAAACATAAAAAGAAAACAGCACAGTTTTACAATGATTTATTTTCATTATAGCTGTCTTTAATCCATTGACCCCTGAATGACATTAAATGAGTAAACACATATTGCACTGCTAAAACTTTGTATATTTTTTCATTATTTGCTCTTAATCTTTTAGTTATATGTGCCAGTGGCGCTCAACTAATCATTGCATAACAATGCTAATACGTGGCTAATACCGGTATATATATTTATATGTTGCACATCAATCACTACTCCGCATGTCTCACCTAGTTTTAAGCGAATTAACCAGCTCTGATACAACCCCTCATTTAATTGTCCGATCATGAGACAGGAATAATAAAATAGTGGGTTGTATCAGAATTCTAAATACACTTAAAACTACGCAAGACATGCGCAGTAAAGCAAAGTTATGTAACCACAAAAAACGTAGAAAATGTGATAATTAAAGCGACCAAAAACGAATAAGAGGTTACATAATACTAAAGTGCGTTTGCTGGGGGTAAGCAAAGGCGTCATGTGTATTTTACGACCGAAATGATACGTTATGATTAGTTGTCGTCAAATTATATGAAGAAAGACTGAAGTGTACGATGAAAATAAGATTATTTTTAAAAATAGTTTACTAATCTTAACCAATAATATATCGTACTATATATAGTTCTAAAGCACGACAGGGACAAACCAAAATAGACATTGGACGGATCGAGTCATATTTCATATCTTTTACTGTTATACTGTTATATAAAAGGTTGTGAGTTTCGATCCGGTATATTTATAATGATATTTAGTTTCAGAATGCAGCTACTTACAACTTAAAGAATACATAATGATTCTATATATATGACTTAATGTAACGATATAAAAAGCAGCAGTACGAATATATTTTTTTCTCTCCAGACAACCGTTGACTCAGTTTTGAAGTAACAATAAAGGGGAATTGTCAGTATTTATTTTATTTAATAACGGATACAATTATATCAATTTACAAATGTAAATATAAAATAATAATAGGCAATCTGTTTGGAAAAAAACATTAAAATAAACAGTAAGAGAAGCAATTGTGATATTACCTATTTCTTTTTTGTTTGTTATCCCTACAATGGCCTCATTGCTTTGATGCGCATACGCATTCAGTTTATTTATGTTGGAGCAGACTTTTGTTTTAACAAAGAGGGTAGAAAAGGGTGTTATTACAATAGGCGAATGATAAAGTGTTTATTAACATTTTAGAGTATTAAATAAAAAGAGGACACAAAAATAATTAATAAAAATAACATTGATATGGGTAAAAAGTGTGGAAAGACGACGTAGTAAATAATTTATCACAAGAAATAGCGGTTCCCTTTTTTTGCCTCATCGTTCGTTTTTTTGCGCATACGCAGTTTTATACAAAACAGAAAATTTGGAAATGGCCTGTAGTCTGCAGAAAGCAGACGAAGACAAAATATTTTTAAAACTAAACAAGAGAAAGGCGATAGATCCTAACACTGGTGTTAAATTCGGTCCAGTTGTAAGAGCAGAAGGAGGTAGAAGTTCTGATGAACTTTGGGTAAGCAAGAACATCATACATAAAAAATACATTACGAATTTATCAGAACGATACTGAATATGAGATACAATAATTTTACATTTAACCGGAAAATTCGTTTGAGTTGACGACCATTTGGTATAAAAAAATTATAATATCCCCAAAAAAAAAAAAATGGAAATTTGTTGAAATTCTTAACGGGATTTCGGGGGCAAAATGTTATCCAGACACCATTAATAATGAATTAAAACAAAACACCCTCCTTTCTAAGTCTGCCGCTGGATAATGTTATTTCCATTTAAAGCCGGTTTATTTAATTTTTGCGCCGCAACTATTTGTTTTCAATGTCTTTCAAATCTAAATCAGTAAGGCGGCCAGTATGGAGGATAAATGTATTGTACATCCTCAGATTACAATTATTATCAGATTTTCCTTTGATGTTCAAGTTATTTATTTTAAAAATACTCCTGCCCCCTTTCACGTTGCAAAATCTGATGTAGTCTAGATTTAACCAACTGGAATAATAATAATAATAATCTTCCTGGCAACCCCCCAAGGAAAACTGGGGAATAGAAATATGGTCACCATTGGTCTTCCTCCGACCGGCGGTAAAACCCTCGCTAAAGTGGGGCGTCCGTTTGGCTGTGCGGGATGTACAAGTTCACAGTCACGTCCGGTCAGAATGGGGACGTTAAATCCGATGCCTCGTGTAAAGAGAGTGCCACGTTCTTTGCACGTTAAGAGCCCTTGCAACGGGTCCGTAGGTGGCCTGTTGCAAGGCTAAATTCTGTCCTTATCCAATATACCCCCATTTTCCCGTGGCAGTCCAAATTTCCCCAACCTTCATCCCAGACGGCCTCTATTACAGGACCTACCTATTGTATTTATTGTTAACTTGTTCTCGTCCTGAACATGCATGAAATATTTGCCACTGGACGTTAAGCAACCAACAATCAATCAATCACAAGTGGGTTTGAATGTTTTAACAGGCACCTTACTTCACACTAACCTGAGAAAGTAGTATAACATTATAACATGAAAAGATGCACTTTAAAATATTAATTGAAAATGGCATAACTCGATCAAAAAGACAAGACACACAAAAACAACACAATAAACTCTGCAAAATATCATCAAATCAGAACAAAATTTAAACCTGATCTGTAACTTGTAATGGTAAAACTATAAACCAAATATCAAATCAAAATCTTTTAAGTATGACCAAAAAAATAGTGGAAAATTTATTTCTTGCATGAATTTTCTACGTCCAAGGACCATAACTCTGCAAAAAATCATCAGATCGGAACAAAATTCGCATTTGATCTGTAACTTGTCAATGTTTAACTATGTGCCAAATTTCAAGTCAATAAGTTTAATCATTAAATTTGAGTGAATTTTCGAAGTCCAAGGACCATAACTCTGCAAAAAAATCATCAGACCAGAAAAAAAACAAAGTTGATTTATAGCTTGTCATGGTCAAACTATATGGCAAATATGAAGTCAATATCTTCTAGCATGACGAAAAAAAAGTGCGGAATCCTTGACATTTGAATTGTTTACTTGACTGTATTTCATTTTCAGTTTCATTTTGATGGCACAAATGTGGGTAGAAGGCTCCTCAGAAGCAGGTTCACGGTGGAAGACATCTCAGATTCATTACAAGAATCTTTAAAAGTTCAACAGACCAATACTGAATTTATTGCACAACTTTTGGACTATGGTATTAACCACACCAAAAAGAATTAAAAAAAACAACAATGTGGAAGTTCCCTTAGTAACAACAATAGAAGGTCCAATTGACAGCACTTCAAAGATTTGAAATCAACTGAATCTAAATATGTTGGTATGTATACACTGATATTGTAGAATAGGCGAATGATTTGCTGTAATCAATTCTCTGAAATGTTTTAAAAAATGTAAGTCATTTCTCTGAATAAAATAAGATGTGCGTTTCCTATTACCCTACCCTCCCTTTTTTGTAAGCTAAAAAAAGCCTATATTGTACCTACCCTAAAGGTTTTTTTTGCCATTTTTCAAGAGGCATTCCACACTGGATAAATTAATACCGAAAAGGGGAGCTCTAAAAGAATTAAAAAGCTAGCCACACACCCCACCCCACCCCTAAACAATCAAATGGTATTTCCTTTACAATAGACAAAACCATTGTCATGCTTAAATAAGCAATGTTTTTTTTTTTCTATGGCACTGTTTATTAATTATCTTAAAGTTTTTTAAGCCATAATAGCTTAAATATTCATGTTGCTACAAATAGTAGAAAATTGAGCAGGATGACTCCTAGAAAATACCTATTATATACACACACCCACTTTCCTAAGTATTGGTGGTCTGACAATTTTAATACATGTATCAAAGGTATCAGACTTATGATTTATAAAAATCACAAAGAAGTCGGACAGTTCTCCTTATCCTAAAGGAACATACTTCTTTGTGAAAAAAGGGACTAGACTATGAATTAACTTATCACAATCTACATCATTGGTAACTCTATACCCGATTTTATAGGACAGGGTGCTACAACAGGTCATAACGACATAAGATTGAGAAATCTATGCCTACAGAACAGAGGAACAACACCATTAAAATGTATCTGTGTCAGATACTATAGTTGTTACAGTGCATATTCAGATTACACTAATTTAGTATTTTAAAGAAGTCTGTTTTGACAGAACATTTTTATAATGTCAGATACCTGGTAGTTTCAAAATATAATATACAACAACTGAACAGAGTTACAGACAGAAGATGTGGTCATGGCCATGGCACAGACACTTGTTTCTATCCATAGGAAGGTCTGATTTTATAACTGTGGATAGAAACAAGTGCCTGTGGGGCATGGGGTAAAAAAGGGGAGCGTCAATCCTTTTAAGGTTGAGAGGAGCATGTTTACAGCTGAATCGATGACATGCAAATAAAAATCATGATTGAAATAAACGTACCCTGCAGTGCATGAACAGTTGGAAAGTTCTATCTGTCCTCCATTAATATCTATCTCAACACTGTGTGGGATCTCGTTCTTCCGTTGACTTCTGTGACATTTCGCGGAGATGTTTACTGTCTGCTCAACGTGTTTCATCATTTTAACATTGTGAATATATCCCTCGCTAAAATAGTTGAACCCAGTTTGCTTGCATTTCAAAGAAATTTCACAATTTAGAAATCTTAACTGGAAATTGTTTGGTAAATCAGACAAACTTGCCGCACGACAAGGCTTGGCGGTAGCCATCTTTTCCGCTTTGTTTGTCTGAGTCTCCATGGCAATAGCTAATTAGCATAAATGGGCGGAGCATAACCCAATATGGGCGATAGGTGAAATGTTACGGATAATATAATTATATGGGAAATCACGAACAACACGGGAAGAAAATTATCTAGCTTTACAAGATTTATTCTTTGCCTTTTTGATGTTTTAGATAATGGTAGACCTGGCCTAACAACCTTAGCATGACTCTTTGCTGCATAATATTTGTTCTCATTTACGATTGGAAGCATCTGAGAAACTTGATTATATGACATGGTCTGTGTCTAGAATGAAAGTATTTGTCTTTTGTGGCACCAAGATTCAGCTTTTTTAAACGTACCAACTTACAAGCCAAATGAACCTTTTGGTAATACTTGAGGTTTTTGTTCCTGGTCATTAGAACTCAAAAGCATTGTCATTGAATGAAGGACATCTTCTATATTTTGTAGATTGATTGATTGATTGTTGGTTGCTTAACGTCCAGTGGCAAATATCTCATGCATATTCAGGACGAGAACAAGTTCACAATAAATACAATAGGTAGGTTCTGTAATAAATTAAGGGATTAAGGTCGGAGAAATTTAGACTGCCACGGGAAATGAGGGTATATTGGATAGGGACAGAAATTTAGCCTTGCAACAGGTCACCTACGGACCCCTCAAAGAGTTGGTGCAAGGGTTCGTAACGTGCAAAGAGCGTGGCACTCTCTTTACACGAGGCATCGGATTTAACGTCCCCATTCTGACCGGACGTGGCTGCAAATTTGTACATCCCGCACAGCCAAACGGACGCCCCACTTTGACGAGGGTTTTACCGCCGGTCGGAGGAAGACCAATGGTGACCATACTTCTATTCTCCAGTCACCCTTGGGGATATATTTTGTAGAAAACAGTTGTTTAATATCATTTACTTCTTTATCTCAAGTAATCTATTAACTGCTCGAAAATACCTAAAACTAATAGCCAAATTCATCTAAGGTCAACTTTGCCTGAGGGAGTTGAAACCTTAGTTTCTTTATGATTTCAAAATTTATAAAGACAATTTTAGAAGGTTTGTTATAAATCATGTCAGTAGAGAAGTACTGACTACTGAGCTGATGATACTCTCGGGGACTGATAGTCCACCTGCAGAGTTATCGACCCAGTGATGTAAAAAAAAAAATATTGATAACAACACGTTTAATAATTTCATGCGTTCGATGCGATCCTGGATTTATCTTCATCAGGAACGCTCAAAGCCAAACATTTGAAATCCGAGGGATTTACCGAAACAGTTGAAGAGCTATATGACAAAAATACCTAAAACAAATAGCCAAATTCGTCTAAGGTAAACTTTGCCCGAGGGAGTTGAAACCAAAGGTATCGACCTAGTGATGTAAAAAATTGAAAACAACACATGGAGAGTCGTGCACACCACGGTAACTGTGCTAGATGGAAGATCTTCTTCTAAATCGTGCATACCATGTGAGATTATTGTCTTCGTACCCCTTCTGCCTCTGCCAAATAATACATTCCTCTGGTTAGTTATTTGTTGAATGAACTGTGAAAAGTCAAATCACAAAAATACTGAACTCAAGAAAAATTCAATCGTAAAGTCCCTAATCAAATGGCAAAATCAAATGACAAAACACATCAATCGATTGGACAACAACCTGTCATATTCCTTACTTGGTACAGGCATTTTCAAATGTAGAAAATGGTGGATTGAACCTGGTTTTATAGCGATAAACCTCTCACTTTTATGACAGTCGCATCAAATTCCGTTAGATTTACAACGATGCGGGAACAAAACAGACATAATAAATACAAGTCAAAACATGGGTACAGCAGTCATCACTGTGTCACAATCTCAAAACAAACAATCATTTACAAAAAAGCACAAAAGCATCTATCAAATTTAAAAAACGCATTCATGACTGTCTTTCATCTTAAGTAGTGTTATGGTTGCTGCATATTAGTTTGTCCATATATGTTATATGAATTTAAGGCGCAATTACTACATAAGTAAACCGCTCACCAAAATCAATAACAACAACAAATGTTTTTTCGACACGCGCCCCAGTCAGTTGATTGTCAAATGTGTAATCGATAGAAATTCATGTTGGATCAACCTTGACCCGTTTAGAATCCACTTATTAACTGATTAAACATGTGTATGGTATTTCAAAATGTTCTGGGATTTTTACGTGTGTTTGTTACTGCCGTGTTTATTTTGTATTTCTGTCTAGTATATTTTTAACTTTTCTACTCTTATTTCTTGATGTATTTATCGTTTTGATTTCGTTTGCTTGTTTTTTAATTTCAGTTTTTGATGATCTCTGGTAAATGTATATACAGATATTTTAAATTTTTTTTAAATGTATATATTTATTTACCAACACATAACTTATAAGGATACACATTTTCAAATCATAACAGTTTAATACAATTTTCAAATTTAACAGACTATTGCATTTTAAAAATATAACAGTTTATAACATAGTTTTTAAATTAATTTATAGCAAACCGCAGCAGTGTTCTTGCAGCTGTACTTTTTGACCTGGCCTCCGAAAGGCTAGACGCTTCACATTGGGAATGTCGTGTTTCCCATTTGATGAGGAAATCATTCTGTCTGTCTTTATTCCGCGTGAGTTTTTGTGCCCCATATGTATGGAGCCAGTAGAATTTTTGAAACATTGTGGATAGTTCGTAATTTCCTTGACCATATATCGATCGCCTTATGTAAAAAATGAAGTTTTGTAATGTTGAATATTATGTTCAGAAGTTCTGGCAAAATCTGCGGCTTCAAGTCTGTTGCAATTTAAAATTAAAATACATATTATCATTTTGGTGTCACGATACCATCCTCACCAAAAAAGTCTGACATAATATGTGAACGTTCTTCTTGCCGCGATATAGCATTTTTGTGCCAATGCGGCGTAAAGCAAACAACAATCAATCAAAATTTTAACACTTAACTCTGCAGAAGTACAATGTATCAATAAATAATAGAGATGGTCAATTTTGAACATATACCTACGGGAAACTTCGTGCAAAGCTTTAATTTGTATAGTTGCATTGCATTACATAGACAAAATACAGAAACGCATTTTCTTGTAAATTTCAGAATGAAATATAGCTACTAAAAGTTACTTTCCAGTTGATAGTAATGAGAGTATATTATACACAATTCAATGAAACAAACATTTAAACTTTATTAAACAGAAACAAGTAACGAACATTTCAAAATTTTATAATCTTCTCACGTCAATTGTTATTACTGTAAAGTTTCTCAATCTTTGCTACATCATCGGGGTTTGCTTTAAGCATTCTTTTCGATTTCCCGGAGGTTTGTGGATTTGATATCTTGCACAAAATGTCCTTACGGTCAACCCAAATAATATCGGACCTACTTGGACACTGGAACATTGCTTTCATCTTTTCTAGAAAAAGAGATTTCAATGGAGTTACCTTCAATATCGATTGTTTTTATTTGACCGATTTACCATTTATTTAAGTAGATAGCAGCCACGTAATCTGCAATGCTATAGTCAACGTCTGGATAAGTTTCCCTGGCTTCATCTGCACATGCGTTTAACAATTGTGCGCATGTTCATTGGTATTGTTGTTGTTCATGTTGTTTTACATGTTCAACGTTTTTGTTTGTTTCAGCCTCGATTTCATGGTCACTGTCTGATGCTAAAGTCGCATACCTGGCTACAGTTCTAAGAGTTTTATTTTTTATTTTTGCAGTTTCCTTTCTATTTTACTATTTGTTGTATACTTGTTACGTTTTCTGATTTAGTGTCAATTGATCATTTCACGTCCTGATTCACAGGATCTTGGTTTTATTTACTTTTGCAGGGTTCTTTCTTTTTTTTCTCTTGTTTGGTTGTACACATTTTGAGAGTACACAAACTTGTCTAATGACCTAGCTTGCGCACAAAAGTGAAAAAGTGCAGGTTGTAGATAACCACGTACAAATGCCAACCAAACAAGTCCGAAGATAACAAGAGTAAATACACTCATCGTAGATACAAGGATTACAATTTTATATTTTACGCCAGACGCGCGTTTCGTCTACAAAAGACTCATCAGTGACGTTCGAATCAAAAAATGTTTGAAAGGCCAAATAAAGTACGAAGTTGAAGAGCATTAAGGACCAAAATTCCTAAAAGTTTTGCCAAATACAGCTAAGGTAATCTATTCCTGAGGTAGAAAAGCCTTAGTTTTTCAAAAATTCAATTTGCCTGAGAATCGCGTTGTCGAACTGAATCATCCCAAGCGAGCTGATTCTCTCGCTTCTCGTGCAAGTGATTTCTCATCATGTTGATACTTTTAGTAATGCTAGACGCATATATATGTTAGACTCAAATCGACGTCCGGTCTCTAATCGACGTCCGTTCCTCAAATCGACAACCAAATCTGACGCGTCACATTCTCAAATCGACGTCCAATATTTTGATCCTCTAATCGACGTCTAATGGGACGTCATGTATTGCCAAAACGACGTCCGATTAGTTGTAGTCTTCTATTATCGATGTCCAATATCAAAACTAATGAAATAACAAATTACTGCACTTACACTTATACATGTACATTCATAGAACGTTGATTGATTTTAAATTTTTCAAATACGAAATAAACGATACATTTTGGTCTGATATGTAGGGTTCTTATAACAACAGTTATACATACTTTTCATAGAGATTTTATTAACCCGAAATAGGTAACTTGTATAATGATATTTGTCTTGATAGAAACTAATCCAGTCGATCTACGTTGACGAATTTCCTTCAAATTCATATTGATAAATGACATGTGAGTATGGTTACATCAATGAGAACCCAACGGCAAAGAAAACAAGAAGACATATAGAGGGCAACATTCATTTTTCACCAATGTAAAATATAAATAAGTAAAGCCAACTGTTTTGAGAGTATTATAATTTGGACATTGTAAGATGTTTTTCAACAAATTTATAGATTTTCACCTGCAGTGATACATGTTAAAAATAAATTGGCTTTATGTTTTTATGTTGTGCCACTGTTCAAGTGGTTATGCGCCCAAAACATGTTTAACCAAGCCAAATAGTATATGTGCATGTAGTCCAGTGGTTGTCGTTGGTTCATGTCTGTCAAATTTGTTTTTTCGGAATTGTTAGTTCCAATTGTTTTGCATTTTTTTTTCATGGCCTTTAACTGCAAACTTTCTCGTTGTTGAAGGACGTACGATTGATTATTATTGCTTACATCACTTTTTGAACTCTAATGCATTGGCTATCACACCACATCTCATTGTTTTTTTTTTCCAATAATCTCTTAAATTACTTAAAAACCTGTAAACATCGGTAATAAATTAAGAAAAACATTTTTTAATATATTTTATTAGTCACATATAATTAATGTATGTTTTGGTTGTAAAAATATTGACCTAGAACTGTCTTTACATCTCTCTCGGACAATCTAAGTTTCAGTTCTGTTATAACTTTTTTCGGTCCCCATTTGCAATTTTGTTCATATGTTTTGGATATTTCCATATAATACGGCATGTCGGCCCAAAAACCTCGGCGTTTGGATCTTTGCATATGCCCATAAAACGGACGTCGATTAGAGAGGCAAAAATTGGACGTCAATTAGTGGGACATAACATTGGCCGTCGATTTGGAATGTTATTTCATTGTGATATCAGATTTGGACGTCGATTTGAGGAACGGACGTCGATTAGAGACCGGACGTCGATCTGAGTCTTACATTTATACAGGTAATGTTAGCAGAATTTGGTAGTGGTTCATGTTGGTTAAACCTTAACCTACATAAAGAAATGCTTAAATTTTCCAGTTGGCAAATTAACAGATCCTGACATGTAGATAAATAGTGTCATTTACTTATTAAATGCATATTGGCTGTTGGTACCAACAATTAATGTATAGATCTACTTTTGTAGTTTGTTGTGTTACTTTTTGTGAGATACTCTGGATATGTGCAGCAGGAAGTATATTGCAGACATGATCTTTGATATTCGTGCTGGAATTTTGATTTTGATTTCTCATGATCATTTTTTACAAGTGTATAATTTTTGTGTCTCTAGTGGCTATAACTTTCGTTATAATTTTTTGATGTTATTTATATTTGCTCCACTATTCTGAGCCTCAACTGACAGAAACCAACACATATTGTTCTGTTCAGCATGTCTTTGTATATTTTTATCCATTGCCAATTATAAATCTGTGATCCTGAATTAGGGTTAGCCAATGATTAATGCAAACAGCAATGGGATTCTATGTTAAAAAAGTTTCATTACATGTTATAGGTTGCATTTCTGTAAATATTGACAACGCAATTTCCCATAGGAACTCCTTTTACAGCTAAAACTGTACCACTTCTACTATGAAGTTTTGAAAAAAATCTTATCCTAGAATTGAAAGTTCATATGCACTACAATTTTTTTCAAAGGTCAAAATATAGGGTTGTGCGGCATATTTTCAACGTTTATATGCCCTGAACTTCTTAGAGTTTAAACTAACACTAATTTTCTTAACTACCCCTACCTCGAATGAAGGGTTACCACAGATTTCAATATAAACAATACTAAAACACACCCGCGAAATCGCGGGCATTCAGAGCGTGGTTGAAAGTATGTAAAGTGTTGTAGGAAGAATTTTGTAAAAAGATTTAATCACTGGAGAATTTCAGGAAACGTATCAAAAGTCATAGGTACTTGGGGACAGGAAAATGGTTTTTTGGGTAAAGATTGCATGAAATGCAATCAAAACCCTATGGTACTGACTTGTTATCTAAATCTTCCAAGGTTTATCACTACTTTTGAGATACACAAAATATAGTGCATTGATCATAACATTCTAACATCCTATCCGTGAACATTTACAAAAATTTATCAATGAAATATATGCTCAGATATTCAAGTTACAAAATGATGTTATGCTTGTCAAAAAATTGCATCACTTGTGCAAGATGCAGGAATCTAATATCTGTTCTAAAAATATCAATGATGTCATTGTTAAAGTAATCTTTAAAATTGGAGTTATCTTCCTTTAAGCAATGCTTTATACAATGCAATGTTTAATTTTACTTCCCACTGATAAATTAAACAATCTTTACCCTTCAGTGCTATCCCCAAGGGCGACTGGGGAATAGAAGTATGGTCACCATTGGTCTTCCTCCGACCGGCAGTAAAACCCTTGCTAAAGTGGGGCGTCCGTTTGGCTGTGCGGGATGTACAAATTTGCAGCCACGTCCGGTCAGAATGGGGACGTTAAATCCGATGCCTCGTGTAAAGAGAGTGCCACGCTCTTTGCACGTTAAGAACCCTGCAACAACTCTTTGAGGGTCCGTAGGTGACCTGCTGCAAGGTTAAATTTCTGTCCCTATCCAATATACCCTCATTTCCCGTGGCAGTCTAAATTTCTCCGACCTTAATCCCGGACGCCCTATTACAGAACCTACCTATTGTATTTATTGTTAATTTGTTCTCGTCCTGAATATGCATGAAATATTTGCCACTGGACGTTAAGCAACCAACAATCAATCAATCAATCCCTTCAGTGCTTACAAGCCCTTTAATTTTATCCCTCCCCCTTTATTTCCAAAATTCCCAATTTTTTTTGTTTTCTATCAATTTCAATATGAACATACAAGTCAGGAGCCTGTAATTCAGTGGTTGTCGTTTGTTGATGTGTTACATATTTGTTTTTCGTTCGTTTTTGTACATAAATAAGGCCGCTAGTTTCTCCTTTCAATTGTTTTACATTGTCATTTCGGGGCCTTTTATAGCTGACTTTGCGGTATGGGCTTTGCTCGTTGTTGAAGGCCGTACGGTGACCTATAGTTGTACATGTCTGTGTCTTTTTGTTTTCTTGGGAAGAGTTGTCTTAATGGCAATCATACCACATCTTTTTTGTAATCAATGAATTTTTGTAAAAGATTTAATGACTGGAGAATTTCAGAAAAGGTATCAAAAGTCATAGGTACTTTGGGACAGGACAATTGTTTTCTAGCCCGTCTCCTCCTTTTTTTCCAACTGAAAATTCCCATTTTTTCTATTAATTTTAATAACGCATGAATAATTTTAGCACTTCTCTGAATATTATGAACATTTGATTACTATAAATAAAAGTGTATTTGCTTTTTACTATCAATTCTCAGTTTACAAATCGATCCACGGCGGTCATTGATATATTATACAGACCCTCTCTATTTAATAAACTCTGTGACCGCCGTGGATAGTAAACTTGAAAATGATAGCAGATAGCAAATACTCTTTATTCGTAGTAAATGTATGTTCACAGTATACAGAAAAACGCAAACCGGAAGTCTAGTCTGACTTAAAATTTCATCCAATGACGGAAACAATATCCGGACACCGTTTTTTTCGTTTTTCTCCCAAAATAACTCAATCTGAATAATCATAAGAATTGATGACAAATGCGACTATGCACTGTACCTATAGGATACAGAGACCTGATGATTAATTTATTGTAGAAGGCATAGTAGCGACACACAAAATGAGGTCTTCTCGTTTAATAGTATAGAATCTTACTTTACAAGGTAACAATACCCGTCATGTTTTGTAGCAGTTTCATTAAGACTAATTGTGTTTTACTATAGAATTATCAATTTGCGTATCTCAATTAAACCAATATCATTAAGGTTAAAGAATTAGAACTCATGACTAGTGCCGGTATAAATATCACAAGAGAGTTAATTGGTGCACGCACCAAATTTTTGGGCCGGAAATATGGAGGTTTTTGGTGTAAAAAAAGTGCAAAATATTATATAAACAATCTGCATATTGAGTTGACTTTAATCCTCAATTGCCAGAACTGGTCCAATCCAATTAGTTATGATAATGCTATAAAATATAACTTAATTGTGCAGTTGATGAAATGGAATATCATCTGATTCATTTTCAAGACTTGATTTTGAAACTCGCGACTATCAAAGTTGCATCTACTGACAAAATATTTGTATTCCTCATCTCAGATATGGACTGAAACGCAGCCTTTCACCTCATTTACTCATCCATGAATGTTCGTCAAGATGACATATTTTTTAGGACCCTCGATTCTGACTATTACAGACGCATCTACTGACAAAACATTATTTCTTCACGAGTTGTATCTCAGATATGGACTCTAACACAAACTTTAATCAGTCACTCATATGTGAAATGTAGGTCAAGATAACCTTATTTCTATCAGGACCCCTTGGTTATTCAAGACGCATCTATGAACAAAATCTCATTAACTATGACTTATACTTTCACAGATTATCTGATAGATGGACTTTAACTTTGTGACGGACAGATGAAACACTATATCCCTTCCAAACTTCGTTTGACAAAAGATATAAAAATCTTAAAGCAAACAAATGTCATATTATTCCTCTCAGTAAAGGTTGAGAAATCCTAGACATGTTTTCATTTCTATTCGGTTTTGGTGAAATTTAAAAGTATCAACAAACAGTCATAAAAATAGGAATGTAGCTTTGTATGATATTTAACCATGAATTCTGCTCAAACCGATGCGAAGGGTCAACTTGAACATACTACCAGTTATAAGAAATATTGATCATTGTTGAATGCCTCATGGTGATTTGAAGATGAAGGACAACAATAAAAACGTTCCATATTTGGGTTTTACCATGTATTGATATTAATATTGTCTCATGTACATTTACTCCATATCCCTTCATATTTTCATTGGGTATACGACAGACTAAATAACTGCTACATACTACAACTAAAAATCAGAAAGCTTCAGACAGTATAGTAAATTATTCTCTTCGTAACAACTGACAAATCCTTGACAAAATGTTTTCATTTCAATCTGTTTGTTTGCAGTAAAATTGCAAAGTATTAACAAACACCAAGTGGACATTTGAGAGGTTTGAAAATCACTTTCAGTTACTGAAACATGTTATTTATAAAAACTCCCGAGATCGTTTACGTTGAAAGTAAAGATATATTTATTACGATTATTTTTTCTAAATGATGAAAACTGTGTATATGATAATCAAAATAGAATATAAAATAACTATTTTGAGACAAAAACGCAAACTATAAATCATTTCCATGTTCCGACGATGACATTGTAAGAACATGGTACCTTAATTGTTTACATTTCTAAAAATAACCTGGTTTGGGAAATCCCCAAATACGGATTACGCATTCTGTGCATAATAAAACAATGAACATTTATTGTTATAAATATTTGGCATCTTCTTCTTATATAAAAATTAATTAAAAAATGTACTTATTTCAATTACCTAAAATCTTTAATTTTCATATACCGCAGAAAATAATATTATAGATCCGCAGAAAACTCATGTAACAATCTCAAACCCATATCATATAATGGACCGGCTTAGTGCCGGCCCATAATAAAGGTCCAGTGTGGATCGATATATACTTATATATCTAATCACAATAAAGGTCGAGTGTGGATTGATATATACTTATATATCTAAGGGTTATTCATCATGCCCAACAACTTAACGTTAATGAAATATGGTTATTATTAAGAATGAACTAGTAACCGTGTTGAAACTGAATATTCAAGACCAATGCATACGTCAAAACAGAATACATTTTCATGACTGTCCTTCATCTTAGCCATTAATAAGACTTCAATATTTGATATTAAATGGCCTTAAAATGAACAAACGACAAATAACTGAAATATAGTGTATATCTATGAGATATCACTGAATATATATTTAAGGAATGACTGTAATATTTTTTCTGTCTATGAAGAAATAACATCAAAAATGTGGTGCACACTGAATAACCCGCGTAGCGGGTTATTTTAAAGTGTGCACCACATTTTTTATGTTATTTCGATTAGACAGAAAAAATATTACAGTCATTTCTTATAATTTAATTCTTAATTCCATTTCAAAACCGGTGTAAATCATGAAAAAACGTTGATGACGTCAAGGTCACATGACAAAATTATGTCTATGAGCTGATAAACAAAACAATGTCAGCCAATCGGAAGACGCGTTACATCCAAAATTAAATTATTACAAATTAGAAAAAAATATCTTTCATATGTAAAACAAAAAACAAGCAAATGTGGACAAACATATACTATCATATGTAATCTGATTAAAATATGCTTCATATTTATGTTTTTACTTTTCATTCATTTGTTTTATTTTATTTTGTTACTTTATTCTTTAGTAACGTCAGATGGAAAGTAATGAGGTATCCATTGTTATTTGTTTTTATTGTTTTTGTATTTATTCTTTCTTTCTGTTTGTTCTATTTTGTTATGTTTATTCTTTTGTCGATATAAGGAAAATAATGAAGTTACAACACTTCCAGCTCTTCCGTCATTGATGGGAGGGGGAAATACTGGTATTATTGTTACTAGTTTTCCTACTACAGAATGCGTAATAGATGATCTAACATGCATCATAAAACCACTACAGAGAGTTTTTATCTATTTTGAATATAAAGAAACAAAATATAGCGAACATCTGAGAAAGTCCCTGCTGCATCTCCAACATCTGGTAGTTCTCCAACTATTAAAAAAGAGGTTTCGACTGTAAACATCCACAAAAATCATGAAAATGAAACTAAAGAGACAGAACAGTCAGTTAATATTGATTTCAATAACAGTTAGTTCATTATACTAAATTGGAAAACATGCATATTGTTCTGGGTAAAATTGAGAATGGAAATGGGGAATGTGCGCAGCGACGTTAAGGGCGTTTCAAGAAATTTCCCATAATTATACACAGGAAAAATCATATTGAACTCAAAGTAAGTTTTCTCTGCCTAAAGGCCAAAATGCACGTCAAAAGCGTAAACAGAGGAAAAGGGTCTATTCTGAATTACATTCCAAACTTTTATTTATAGAAAAATATAAATACACTAGTGTCACGTGACTTCAAACTGAAAGTAAGGACATTTCCCAAAAAAGTCAAAAGGGCAGGTGCAAGATGAAATCGGATCGCCCTGGTTTTGGGCTCCCTGTAATCAGGATAACTTATTTTACTGGAAAAGTGCTGTGCCTAGTTTTTAATAGAGGTTATTTAAATATAAAACAATAAAACCTGGAGATTTTTTTCGATTTATTGACTTTTTGGCACTTCGGGTTGTGAAATTTCTTTTACACGAACGCTATATAACTAGGCACAGCACTTTTTGAAAAATTTGAAATGTGGCCTTTCTACCAATACCAGAATTGAATGGGTTGGTATAGCTCTTGCACCTGCCCTTTTCAATTAATTTAACATGAAGTAGCATTATCGCCTTGAAATGAGAGAGAAAAACGTTTGAAAGACCCTGCAGTAGTCGGATCGGCTGACGGAAAAACTAAGTGTATTTTTTGTACTCGCCGTGAAGCGTTTCATATAATATTCTTTAATAAGGTCATGCTCTGGTCATGTTGGAGCGAATAAACAAAAATTCTCTTATTGCTTGCTTAATTAATTGAAGGTTCCAATTCAGAATTGGTTTTTTTTTCAGAGAATTTTAATTGTGACAGGCTGGATTTTCATAAAATAGAATGTTTACATCTTCTGTCATTAATTTGCATATCCACCTCTCCACCTCTTGTGTATATTACCGCAAATGGCAGAGGCGGATTCAGGTGGGCTCTGACCCCTTGTGAATCAACCAATTTATGGTTAATATATACACTTTTTATATGTCGCACTCCAAACTTCGATTAGTGTTGGGACACGCAGCCCCTTTTTGTCCAAATCCGGAATCCGCATCTGGGGTCCTAGTGCAGTTCTCATTTTGCAAGTGCAAGTTCATTATATAAATTAATAGCATACTAGGTCTCTTCTAGTGCTTTTATATTGGGAAACATTAACATTTTAATGAAAAAAGTTGCATTTTCACAAAGAACTTAAATATACCAAAATTCATGGCTATTTTTGTTTGCTCTTTATCATTGATGTTTAAATTATAAATATGAACTCCTACCTGCATATATAAATTTTCAGATTTTACTAGTTGAATTTCTCCTGTATCTCAAGTGCGACTGGTATCAATTTGTAAATCATGATTGGGAAGTCTTTTTGAATTTATTCTGGTGGGGGCAGGATGATTTTTTTGGTCTCTAAATGAATATGAATTTTCACCAGTTGCCAGGCCAGTATTTTGTATGGCTTGCTTTAAAAAAAATATGTCCCCAGTGATTTCCTGCATTTTGTTGAACAGAATATTCCTTTCATCCCATCTGGAGCAATATTTCACTTATTCTAACATTCTTAGTTACTTGGTAAAATTATTCTGCCCTCCTTTTACTTATTTAATATTGTTTGGAATATTCAAAAGCACACACCAGCATTAACATTGGGGATACAATTCCGTTTTCCTAGAATGAGTAAGTTTTAATATTTGCACAAACTACCTTTTTGGGGTAAGGATTAGAAGCTGTGGCATTGAGTACCCCATACTAAAAAAAAGTACCTTGAGCTCTCAGGATTTATGATTGCCCTATATCATAAAGCGATAACCAGTTTGACAAATATTGGATGCATATAGTACAACTAATTTTAATCGCATCTGTGAAAAAATCCACAACCGATTAGTTTCAGATACATGTACCTATGATTTAATCAGCAACCTTGTCATTTATATCATCTTAATTTCTCAACCTTATAGTATACAATTGTACCATGAAGTTGGAAATAGTGACCTATTTTTTTCTGCCGCTCATTTCATATTAAATTGCTGCCTACCAAAGTGTCCATCAATACAAATGGACAGCCAAGAAATAGCCAAAAGTGCTTACGTGACATTCAGCATAATCAATCAATTGTTTTTTCATTATCAAGTGCCATAATATTTTAAGGTTCATCTTAAAATCAGAAAACTTATTTCCCATCACCTGCTGAGATTGGAGGCAACTGAATGGTATTTCTTTTCTGTCAGAATAAAAGAAATTCTAGGTACCAGTATATATAAATATACAGAAATCTTAATCACAATTTTTACATATATGTATATATATACACAACATTGCACAATCCAAAAGTTTCAGGTGAATGAATCATGACATAGCTATAGGGGACAGGACAAAATACTAAGTCAGCATGGAAATTAAATTGATATGTAAATGCTTAAAAAAAATAATGCCTACCAAATATCATTGACAAGGGTATAATCAGTGGTTAAACTTTACCTGACCCAATCACAAAAAGTAAAATGACTTAATTGTTAATCAAAACTTTATTGGCAATTATACCACATCATCTTATTATATCAAATTCAAAATAAGAAGAAAGCAATTTCTGTCTGTGTTGGGGATGCTGTCTCATTGCCGTACGTGTATACCCAACATCTTTTGCTAAACCTGCTAGATATAAGAATCTCTTATACTGTGAAAATATTCCATCACAAGTTTCCAAGTTTATATATCCTTCAAAAAGACTCAGAAATTTTCGAGTAAATTTATTCCCAAAATATTAAATTATAATTATTGAACAATGCCAGGACAAAAAATGTGAGATTAATTATTGCAGTTTCAGAAAATGCTGGATACAAATAATACCATCATTTAAATAATTTTTTTTTTTTGGCCAAACGTATACACTGGTATAACCAATTTTAATTTAGACAAGAAATGAAAACATTGCAAAATTTTCTGATTTCCCAAGTATAGACAAACAAGATACACATGTACATGTACATGTACATATGTACAAAATGGCAGCTACATGATATAAATGCAAGCAAAGAAAATACCCATTATAATTGTTTTGTTCAAACATTCTGTGGCTGTTACAGAGGTCTTGCTCAGTACTGGAGGCCAACATCAATATGACCAACAACTGCATTTAAAACACTTTTTTATGCTTTTGAACTTTTTGTATACCTGTATTCTGTGTTATGAAATGAAATATAAATCAGGATAAAATATGATTTTCTTGTTCTCTGGTGGACAATATATGACTATTTGTTCTCTGATGGAGAGTTGTTTCATTGGCAATCATACATGTATGTCATATTCTTAGTTTTAAAATTACATGTAACTCCATCTGTGGTGCATCAGTGAATTGTATGCCTACATGTACATGTATATCTGTAGGTAGGATTA
Organism: Mytilus coruscus; assembly: GCA_017311375.1. Classification (NCBI taxonomy): domain Eukaryota; kingdom Metazoa; phylum Mollusca; class Bivalvia; order Mytilida; family Mytilidae; genus Mytilus; species Mytilus coruscus. The sequence continues at coordinate 29,450 of JAASAO010001373.1, read as the reverse complement.
ATGTTTATATCAAATTACTTTATCTTTTCCCTGTACTTGCCATAAAAATAACAAAACACTCATATAAGTCTTATAAATGAATATTTCCTTCTTTACAGTTCAACTGAATATTATATATATATGTCTATCTGCAAATGATCTGTAGATCTCTCACTTGGTTAGATATTGCAGATTTTTCAAATATTTCATGAAAGAGACGACAAATTACATCCGTGAAAATTGTGACGGTGAAATACATTTTTTTTTTGATAAATGAAATCCTTTTTTGAAACTCCAATTGTAAGAAAATTCACAAATCTCCAAACTGCCTATATTTAGAATTCATTTTAACTGAGGTAAAAGCTCTTTAAGATGGTAAACATCAACTTCAATGATGATGAAAAAGAAGCTAAATTGTCCAGTTAATATTCCTCTGTCTCTCAGCATCAAAACACTAAATTCCGATTCATTTGGTCTTGAAACAGTCAATGCTTCTGCTTAGTACATTATGTAGAATTGCTGTCTTTTTCTCCTTGTCATGGACATATTTGGTGGCTTTCTAAACAAATTTTAATCAGATCTGCCATACTGGCCATGATGAGTTATAACTTTCTACTGCTGTCTCACTGCAGGTCATCATCCCTGAAATATGAAAATGCAAATGTAATATATATTCAATGAAATTTTCAACATGCGAAAAGTAATCAAAAGTTAGTGCAAACATACTTCTTCAAGAATTTACTGTTAAAATGCTAACAAAATAGATTAATAATTCCCCTGTCCTTATTTAATAATGTCTTCATTCAACATTTGAACAAGAATTTAATTTTCCACACACATTTTAATAAGGTGCACTACTTTTATAAAACTTTAAAATTAAATGAAAAACCAAGATGTGCCTATACGATGTATTATGTAATACATATTTAAATTTATGTATTATGTTTAACTATATTGTTTTGTATCTCCTTTTCCAAATGTAAACTATGACCATGATGACAGGAATACTTCAATATCAATATCAGTAATCCACAGCTAAAAAATTTTAGCTAGCAAGTTCAGTATATTATTGTATTAATATCTGTCATGTCTGTGTAAATAAATTTTATTGCTGGTACAGATACTTGATTAAATTAAAAAATTATCATGATTATTGGGTACATTTATTAATGCAATGTTTGAAAAATAGACAAAAATGTGAGATCAATAATTGTGATTTCAGAAAAATCTACATACTTGTACAGTTACTTATATGTATAGATTTCAGAATGTGAGTTCTTATAATTGCGATATTCAAAGTTGCCTTATAAATATATGGCAACAATTTCTGAATTTACATCATACAATATTCTTACAATGCAAGAAAACAGAAATTTATTTGCACAAATTATAAAACAGGAAGAAAGCCAGGCTCGCTAACATGTTTAACACCGCCACATTCTGTATGTATGTGCCTGTAATTCAGCAGTTGTCGTTTGTTGCTGTGTTACATATTTGTTTTTTCATTCATTTTTTTTTTACATCAATTAGGCCGTTAGTTTTCTCCTTTGAAATGTTTTACATATGTCACCTCAGGGCCTTTTATAGTGGACTATGGGCTTTGCTCATTGTTGAAGGCCATAAGATGACCTAAAGTTGTTAATTTCTGTGTCATTTGGACTCTTGAGGAGAGTTGTCTCATTGTACAATAGTTAGCTAATTGCAGTATAAAACAATTTACCTGTCTATAATAATAAAGCTCTCCAAATTCAAACCATTACTTTATATTTATCAAAGCTAGAATGGCATACTGTATCTTGTAATTGACAGGTGAGCTAAAAAAAAGAGAAAGTGATTATTTAATTACAAATAGATACTTTTTTTTTAAAAAGGAACATAAACATGTGCATAATGATTCATATAATTTTTAAAATAAAGAAATAACGTCTGCCACACAACCCTTATTTGATATCAGGATTTTATTCATACACGTGTAGATATAATGCCTATTTTTCTTAGATTTCTGGAATTGCTTCATCCTATGCAAATAAAGAGCTGTGCCATGAACACATGATACACGTGTTGTCATTTTAGCTCGTCTTTATGTCTTAAATTAATTTTTATGATTAACTAGAAATGCTGAGAGCACTGCTCAAAATAGCCAGCCCCCACCCAAAATAAAATCTAAATAAACTGCTTCGCTGAGGGCAGCTGGATACGCCCACAGAGGTCCAACCCTGAACAGTTGGGGCAAAAATGGACACAATATTCAAGCTTGTTACAGGTCTGAATTTGGATTGTAATTAAATATTTGACATATCATAGGTTTCTGAATAAATGTAGTCAAAGAACTTAAAATTGGTTATATGAATTGAATTTATATTCAATTAAAGATTTCTTGCTGTTGTTCAATACACTGTGCTGATGTGCAATACTTTTCTGTTGTGAGACTATAAAGTTCAATTAATTCTCAATGTCATATTAGAAATTTATGAAACTCAAAAGGGAGCTTACATCAATACATATAAACAATTCATCAAAGTTTCATGAGAACTGCTGACAGCATTTTTGAGTTATTGTCCGAAAACTGGGAAATCCCCCCTTTTTTAATGAATAAAACCCCATTACTCAGAAATGTAAAATGTAAAATTTATAAAACTCTAAAGGGAGCTTACATCAATAGATATAAACAATTCACCAAAGTTTCATAAGAACTGCTGAAAGCATTTTTGAGTTTTTGTCCGAAAACTGGAAAATCCCCCTTTTTATGAATAAAACCCTGTAACTCGGAAACATAAAATCTAAAATTTATAATAATCAAAAGGGAGCTCATGTCAATAGATATAAACAATTCACCACAACTTCTTGCAAGTTGGTGAAAGCATTCTTGAGTTATTGTCCGAAAACTGGAAAATCCCCTTTTTTTTAATGAATAAAACCCCATAACTCGGAAACGTAAAATCTAAAATTTATGAAAAACGATAGAGAGCTCACGTCAATAGATATAAACAATTCACCAAAGTTTTATGCAAATTGGTTAAAGTGTTTTTGAGTTAATGTCCGACATGTTGACGAAGGACGGACGGACGGACAAAGGTAAACCATAAACGGGCGTATTAAAAACAAGTGAATCTGTGATTTACTGCTCACTTATTATACCCCCATACCCTTAAAGTATAAGGTAAACAGGAAGTTGTTGAGTGATGAATCTGAAAAAGCATGACACGGTATAGCTGACTCATATAAACTCTAAAACCTGAAATTTCAGAAATCCCTGTAATGTTCCAGAGAAAGATGCGACATAAAATATTCATGGGACAGACGGACGGACTGACTTTAGGATGTACAGACAGAAGTAAAACAGTACATTTGTACCCCCACTTTTTTTTAAAGACTAAAAGTGGGGGGTATAAAGATAAAAAAAAACTTGCGCACATAGGCACAATTCATGAATAATTTTTATGAACAAAATCCCGTAACTGGAATAAGTAAAATCTAAAATATATAAAAAAATCTTAAGGGCGCTTACGTTACATTTCAGCAAAGTTTCATGAAAATTTGTTTAAGCGTTTTTGAGTCATTGTCCGAAAAACGCGATAATTTCGACCCTTTGTTATGAATAATGAATTATGAATACTCAAAAACCAGATATCAAAAATACCTAATAGAAATGGAAAGGAAACTTTTGTCAATAAATTTAAACAATTCACCAAAGTTTCATGAAGATTGGTGAAAGCTGTTTAGAGATATTGTCTGAATGATTCTTAGGCAGAGCTCCAAATAAAAATATGTTTCTTTCAAGTATGTGTGTTAATTTATGATTATCAATTTTTGTTTAATTTGTGTTCATGGTGTCTGGTTTGTTTTAACTGTTATGCTTGTTGGTCCATAACACTTGTATGTGTTGTAATTTTTTTGTCCCAGCGGCTTGTGGTAGACTAACATTCAGAGCTATGAGAATATGAGACCCCCCTTAATCTATTGGTTCCTAAAGAGCTGTGGCCTTCTCCACTTATAAATTGATAATGTGATTTGCGTACTTTCGTGCCTCTGCACACTGGTCTGTTGTCACAGAATAAGCGACTTTATTACAAGCGGGACTTTTTTCTGCCTCTTGGACTAGTGGTCTCCCAAAGAAAATTTTATAAATGGGTCCCTTCCGTTTACCGGGGATATAGCTTTGAGTAATGGATTTAATTCCTGCCAACAGGGACACAGTTCAGATATTTGATGTAATACTTTATTTTTAGAACGAAAGTGCATGCAGTGTTCTATTTAATTTAAATACTGATAATTATTACATACATAAAAAATATGTCAAAGTGGGAAGTCATGATGAGCAAACTACATATTAATTAGTCTAATATTATTGCTTCTTTAATTTTTTGCTGCGATTCCTTCCTAATAATGACGGTCATAGGAATATGAGGAAGGCGTCCCAGTTAATCATAAACAAAGCCTTTCAAGAAATTATAACATTATTTGGACTATGTGTTTAAAATTGTTCTATTCAACCAGCAAGTATATAAACTTACAATTGGTCATATTTCTGACTTGGTAATGATTTAAAAAATACTGGTTCCAAGATTTATTCAAGGTGCAGGCATTTTCCAGAGAAGGACGCATGGTCAAGGATATGTCCAAAAAATTACCCAGATTTTAATTTTTGCTTTAATGCTATAAACTTTAAGGAGAATGGTAAAGGAGGGGGAGGACCACGGAAACACTAAAAAAAGTGTCAAAAACATATACACATTCATGGATCTACAATCTGTCGATACCTGTATCTTGGAATTGCACAAGGTCATGTTTTTCTCTGAATGTTTATGACGTCTTTACACTAAATCCATTGGATGTTGGATGTGTACGGATTGATAATTTAGTCTTAGATGCATGATTTTTTTATTAGTTGTTAGTGGCTTTGAACTAGCTGTCAGATAACTGCGAGTACTCTCAGATCTGTTCCTAATGTCTTTTTGTTGTTGGGATGTACAAGTACCCTGCCACGTCCACTTGAATTTTTGTCCATCTGATGAGTTAAGCCTTTTTCAACTGATTTTTATAGTTCGTTCTTATGTTGTACTGTTATATCACTGTCCCAGGTTAGGGGGAGGGTTGGGATCCCGCTAACATGTTTAACCCCGCCACATTATGTATGTATGTGCCTGTCCCAAGTCAGGAGCCTGTAATTCAGTGGTTGTCGTTTGTTTATGTGTTACATATTTGTTTTTCGTTCATTTTTTGTACATAAATAAGGCCGTTAGTTTTCTCGTTTGAATAGTTTTACATTGTCATTTCGGGGCCTTTTATAGCTGACTATGCGGTATGGGCTTTGCTCATTGTTGAAGGCCGTACGGTGACCTATAGTTGTTAATTTCTGTGTCATTTTGGTGTCTTGTGGACAGTTGTCTCATTGGCAATCATACCACATCTTCTTTTTTATATATAGCACGGAAAATGAAAATTAAATTTATAACATGCATAAGCAAAAACAAAACATGAGAAACAACATCTCAAATATTAAGGAAAGTACTAGAAGTTGTAACTCGGCATTCTCAGCCGTCTGCAGTCATTTTTAATGGACATAAAGACGTTACTGTCACCTTTAAACCTCCTTAAGTTGCATCTGATTTCAAAAATTATTATTTATAGCAATTTGAAGGTCTTTATTACATACATCATGTTCATGAACCATAAATATTCAATAGAATTGCAAAACTTTTTTGACAAGCACGAAAACATAAAGAGTACCACAGGAAACATGGAATAAGGGGAAACACAAAGCACGCACATCGAAACAAACACGAAACATAGAGAGGTAAAACGTAAAACACGAAAACAAGTGAAATAAAAAAGAAAACGTTGCATAAAATTGACCCTTTACCACCCTGTAAAATTCAAAATTGACAAATACCAACAGCACTAAGCAGAAAATAATATATGGATTTCACACTGATTTAATGGTGAGAGTAGAGGTTGGGGTACACCATGTGGTCGAGCTCCAGATTACGTGTTTAGGGTTCCTTTAAGCAAGTTTGTGAGCCCTGTGCTCCAAATTAAGAGCTCGATGCTTTGAAGGTAGAGATCATGGCTCTAGTCCAGCTACGTGGGTTCCGGAGAGAAGTGAACGGTGGAGCAAATGTACTCAACCAGGAATGGCCGGATACCTGCGAAACGAAAGTTAGAAACGAATTTAAGGGTAAATGTTGAGAATGGGCTCTTTGTATAATGCAGGGAACTTGTTTCATTCGATATTCTGTTCATTTATTGACGGGACTCGATAAATTATTCAAATTTCAGATATTTGTTGCAGTCTAGTTTCTTTTTAACCACGTGTATATCATGCTTGCCAACACTGAACTCGTTTTTATCTAATAGTATACAGTTTTTCGCTTTCTGAAGCGAATGATTAACAAAACAAGCAACGTATGTTTCATAAATAATACATATTTGGTGGCTTACACTTACTTTTCTGGTTAGATTTTCACGTAGAAGTGAAAATAATTTTCGCTGCAAGGTTCTTTCCATTCTGCAAACTACAAACATCTATTTGACGGCGATCGTTCACTGATTGGTTAATCTGCAAAAGGAGGCGGGGTCCAAAAGCCGACAATCTCGGTCAAGAAAAACAGCTATTGCAACTGTTTGCCATAATAATTAAAGCACACACATACAATATTCGTGTTTCGATAAATAAATTACATCATATGAATACCCGTTTTTAGTTGACAGGCATGTATGTTATTTGATTTCATACAGTTTCATCGATAGACGTAGCTTACGGATTTTTCGCCATTAATGAATATATGAATACATAATGAGGTCCTTACGGGGTTATCTGCCCCTGACAAAATCTTATCGAAATTGCCTTAACATCGCTGCGTGTCAAAGAGACAACAACCCGACCACAGAACAGACAACAACAGAAGGTCACCAATAGGTCTTCAATGCAGCGAGAAATTCCCGCACCCGGAGGCGTCGTTCAGTTGGCCCCTAAACAAATATATATACTAGTTCAATGATAATGGACGTCATACTAAACTCCAAATTATACACAAGAAACTAAAAGTAAAAATAATACAAGACTAACAAAGGCCAGAGGCTCCTGATTTGGGACAGGCGCTAAAATGCGGCGGGGTTAAACATGTTTATGAGATCTCAACCCTCCCCCTATACCTCTAGCCAATGTAGAAAAGTAAACGCATAACACTACGCACATTAAAAGTCAGTTCAAGAGAAGTCTAAGTCCGATGTCAGAAGATGTAACAAAAGAAAATAAACAAAATGACATAAATAACAACAGACTACTAGCAGTTAACTGACATGCCAGCTCCAGACCTCAATTAAACTGATTGAAAGATTATGTCTTCATCATATGAATATCAGGCACAATCCCTCCCGTTAGGGGTTTAGTATCATACCATCATAAAATATATGAGAAGAGCATAACCCGTGTCATGCCAACAACTGGTTTTTAAATAAATGTGTTTAGTTCCGATGCAAAGACCCTATAAGTGAATCAATATTAAAGCCAAAATATGCAATCTTTAATGACCTGACAACAGTATCGTAACTATATCCCTTCCTAATAAGTCTATTTAAAGGTTTTGTAAGCTTCTGAGGTGAATACTGACATTTTTGTGCTTTATAAAGAATTTTACCATAAAAGATTGAATGTGAAATACCTGAACGTATAAGAAGTCTGCATGTTGAACTATATTTACGAATGATGTCCTTGTACCGATGATAAAATTTAGTAAATGTTTTGACTAGTTTGTGATATCGAGAACCCTGGTGTAATAATTTCTCAGTAATACATAAATTTCTCTCGTTAAAATCTAAAACGTTGTTACATACACGAGCGAATCATACAAGTTGAGGTTAATTATAGGAAATGAAAAATCATCTCTTTTATCATAAATTTTTGTATTAAGCTTTCCGTTAATGATATAGATATCAAGATCGAGGAAAGGGTAGTGGTCATTGTTAGTATTAGCTTTATTTAAAGTAAGTTAAACAGGATAAATTTCTTTAGTATACATACTGAAGTCGTCATTATTGAGAGCCAATATATCATCCAAATATCTAAAAGTATTATTAAATTTTTGTATCAGATGTTGTTTCGATGGGTCTTTGCTGGTTTTAGTCATAAATTGTAACTCATAGCAATACAAAAACAGGTCCGCAATAAGTGGTGCACAGTTAGTCCCCATTGGAATTCCGATAACCTGACGATATACGGTATCTCCAAAGCGAACAAAAATATTATCTAGTAAAAATTCAAGGGCAGATATAGTATCAAAGCATGTCCAATTGACATAGTTCTGGGTAGTCTGATTTTCTCAGGCGGTAAATCGTCCTACTTTAGAAAAGCTTTAAATGATGATCAGAACAATCGCCATGGTCAAACCATATGCTCTCTTCAAACACAATAAATACTGTACTGTTTGCTACATCTAGGAGTTGCTGGATTGAGCCGGCTTGCATCAAGCCACCCTCAAAAGCTTCAGACTGTTACAGTCTACCTGGTCGAAACACGTTTCGAGGTATCTATGTACAAAATGGAAATCTATGAACGCAGCAATCTTGGTTAAGGGAACATGAAACAGAAATATATATAATCATCATGTCCGTATTTAACCTAGATTTCATTCCACCCTTGGACGCTGTTTTACCACGTCCTGGGACACCTTGTGAAAATGAAAAAGTGTTTAATCGTGTAAATATGGAGAAGGAACATGCCAAGGTATCCCTGAAAAATGAGGTCATCATATCAAAAGCAGTAAAATGTAATATATTTATAAACACCGAAATGTGTATTTGTTTTACCTTTGAATTTAGTTATACTTGTATTATAACATTTTTTATTATTATTTTCTTCATACAGTTATGCATCAATCAACCATGTGGTTCCAGCTGTCTGCTTATTGGGGCCATATCGAAGCAGTATTGAGGATTGTCATCAAGGCCTTGGGTTGTGCTGTTTTATGGACAACCACCACAAGGATATAACACCAGGCTGGGTGGAATCTACCCTTTGTGGACAGTGGGTTCTCGGCAAATGAATGGGTGTCACTGCAGCAGCCTTTAGCTTGCAGAAAATTTCCCATGTGGATGTGATTGCCTGCAAAATGGAGAGTTAAAGCTACAAAGGTAAAACCTAACATCCAAAGTAATGTCTCACTGTAAAACGTCAATTCTAAAACGAGACTGAGTTGATATGTCAAGAAAGGCACAATTTCTTCTCTTTTATATCTTAAAAGGTCTTCTTTTTTAATTTTTTTTTTGATACAATTTTATGTCGAAAGAATAGTCAAACCTAACCAAAGCTTTGGTAGTAGAATTACAAGCACTACCATCTAAGGAGGCTAACCAAACTCAGATCTCAGGTATGCAAATTAAGATGGCCAAGTAGATCAATGACTATCGTTTCTAACTTCTCTTGGTTCAATTGAGGAAGAGTGCCACATAATTGAGATAGAGGGTTGCGCTCGTTTCAAATTGATCGAAAGAAAACTCCTCTTAGTCAAATCACTTTGGAACAATTGGGTTTTGTGAGACTTGGTATCCTCACAAAACTCATTCTAGTGTGTTATCCTTGCTAGAGATAAAAGGTAACCTAAGTTACACTTATTTGTGCTAATAATAATAACAGGTGTGGGGATAAGCATTCAATTTTATCATGATAACATATTTTTATTATGATTTGAATAATAATGACGAAACATTTTTAAATAGTTGAAATATTCAAACAACAGGTCTGAAGTCCTGATATCTTTTTTTCAAATTTGATGAAGTTTGCTCCCCCTGTGAAAAGGTGTTTCATCTCTGAAGAGTGCAATTTGCAAACACAGTTGGTGATGTGTAGGGTATGACAAATCAAAAGTGTAGTAAATCATAACTAATATTTCAAAAGCCATCTTTATGTCTTTTCCCAGCTCGATGTCCACATGATCTCCTGACATATATTCTGCTGATGGCCTTGTTTTCGTTTCGTAATATCATCATGCAGGGTGTGTTGTTCGACTCTCTGCTGTTAAAAACTGCCTGTGTTGCCTGAAAAAGAGAAATTGTATAACTAGATAAACCTCTCATTTGTATGACAGTCGTTTTAAATGCCATTATATTGACAATGATGTCTGAACAAAACACACAGACATAGTAGATTAAAATGTCAAAATAGGGGTACAGTAGTCAACATTGTGTAATAATAAAAAGGTAAGTTTTATATTCTACTTTATTTGCATTTCACGATATAAAATTCTGACTCGTTTCAATTATGGTTTAAATATTTTGAAAGTGAGAAAAAGAAAATTAAAAATTTTAAAATATATACATCAGCAACTTGTTATGATATTGTAACTATCATATTTATTTAGTTGGCCTAACTTGTTTTGTGTGGCCTAAGAATGTTTACATTGTTTTATATTGTGTACAAAATAAAACATTGTGTTACAACTATGTAGTTTAGAATTCACTGGAACAATCATTGATACTCATGGAATGATTAGAACTTTCTATTTCACTTACATAACGTTTCCAGAATGATCATAACAAAAGATGCGTAATTTAAATTTCTAGCTTAGTCTAGAAGTTTCCATTTGAGTATATATATATAAGTATGCAGACCCTAAAGAGATAGACATATATAGACTTAGACATCGATAGACATCAACATTCTCAGCAGTTGGATTGACACATTTATTTACAAACTACATCATACTAGATTGTGACCAATTGGATATAATATTCTGTGGATTCCGAGAAGATTTCCGGATAAAGAAAAGATAAAAGATTGGACATATATTTTGACAGTTAAGTTGACATTTCTTTTTATGTAATATTTCTTGTAAACTTGTGTATATAAATCTTGTTAAATTTATTATTGATTTGTGTGTTTTGTTGGCTACAATTAAAAGGCGATTTTCTGCCGTAACAAACTTGATAAACCAATAAAAAAATGTCGGCCAAGTACACTTGTAACGGATCCATTTAGAGGTCTATGTCATAAAGATAAACTTTGCTACATATAGATTGAATTTAAACTTTACGATTCTCAATAATTCTGTCAGAAATAAACTCATCATAGATACCAGGATTAAAATTTTATATATACGCAAGACGCGCGTTTCGTCTACAAAAGACTCATTAGTGACGCTCGAATCAAAAAATATAAAAAGCCAAATAAAGTACGAAGTTGAAGAGCATTGAGGACCGAAAATTCCAAAAATTTTGCCAAATACAGCTAAGGTAATCTATTCCTGAGGTAGAAAAGCCTTAGTAGTCAAAAATTCAAAGTTTTGTTAACAGTTAATTTATAATTCTGAACATATCAATGAGAACTTAAGAAAAGGTATAAAATACGTCAATACCGAAACACTGATTCTCAAATGTTCCGCATTTTGTTCATTACTTCCACTATTTATTGACACATTTTGGTTAATTTTGCACCACGGTCAACGTTATCGCAATTTCGGTTCATGTTTACTCTTCTACATTTTTAGGTCCACAAAAGCAAACGATACCGCAACTGAAAGTGAATAAAATGCAAACTCCAAACGATACAGAAATCAAAATTTCTCCAAATCAATAAAAAAAATAACCTACAATAATTGTATTACATTTAACCTTAAATCGGCCACTTTCTTCATTAGCTATTTTACAATCAATTAGATTTCTTTATATAGATAATTGTTTATGATTGATTGTTGGTTGCTTAACGTCCAGTGGCAAATATTTCATGCATATTCAGGACGAGAACAAATTAACAATAAATACAATAGGTAGGTTCTGTAATAGGGGCGTCCGGGATTAAGGTCGGAGAAATTTAGACTGCCACGGGAAATGAGGGTATATTGGATAGGGACAGAAATTTAGCCTTGCAACAGGTCACCTACGGACTCCTCAAAGAGTTGTTGCAAGGGTTCTTAACGTGCAAAGAGCGTGGCACTCTCTTAACACGAGGCATCGGATTTAACGTCCCCATTCTGACCGGACGTGGCTGCAAATTTGTACATCCCGCACAGCCAAACGGACGCCCCACTTTAGCAAGGGTTTTACTGCCGGTCGGAGGAAGACCAATGGTGACCATACTTCTATTCCCCAGTCACCCTTGGGGGGATAATTGTTTAAGCTGTAACCTTTAATGATGCATTTTAAAAGGATAATTGTCTGAGAATTTAAACGTTAAGAACCCTTACAACAATTTTATGAGGGGTCTGTTGCAAGACAAAATGTCTGACCCTATCCAATATACCATCATTTTCCAGTGGCAGTCCAAATTTCCTAGACCATCATCCTTGATGGCCTCTATTATTACAAGACCTACCTATTTTATTTATTGTTAACTTGTTCTCGTCCGGAACATGCATGAAATATTTGCCACTTGACGTTAAACAACCAACAATCAATCACTTATGAATTTCTCATTGCTAAATTTTATGTATGCTAACCTATACATCTTGCTTGACGTTCTAAATTGAGGTTGCTATTATTGATGTACTATATGTCACCCAATTTACCATTTATTTCAATTATTTTTATTGGATATTACTCATTTTCTAGAAAATGCAGACATAACTCCCTTATTTCAGCTTTTTTTCAATTATATTCCTCAGTTATCCAGAAAACTTTAAAGAAGGAGTGGAAGAGATGGCAAAAAGGTCATAAAAAGTCCGAATTTAATGGTAAACAAGTAGTTAAGACTTGTATTATTTTTAATTTTAGTTTCTTGTGTTTAATTTGGAGTTTAGTTTGACGTCCATTATCACTGAACTAGTATATATATTTGTTTAGGGGCCAGCTGAAGGACGATCCGGGTGCGGGAATTTCTCGCTGCATTGAAGACCTATTGTTGATCTTCTGATGTTGTCTGTTCTGTGGTCGGGTTGTTGTCTCTTTGACGCATTCCCCATTTCTTTTCTCAATTTTATTTAATGGTAATGAAAAGGAGAACAGGAACAATGGAACAACTGATAGATGAGATGAAATCAGAACTTTTACCCTTTTCAAAGCACCTGTTAAATGCCCAATGGCAGCCTAAGCAGTTTGATGACATGAAGGCCCATATTCCTAAAAAGTGGGCGTTGATGTGTCTTGACTTCGCAGAACATTACATTTGCAGACATCAAGATGAAGCACAAAGTGCATATTGGACTTACGAATAAGTTACAATTCCCCTTCAGTAACATTATGAATGTCAGGAAGAAAATTGTCACCAGACTGTGAAAATCTCTTGTTTTTATTTCACATGATCATAAACATGATTACCACATGGTACATCATTGCATTGTCAAAGCCAATGCCTACCTTTTAGAACATCTAGATGAAATAAGAACACAAGTAAAATTCTGCACCCACCCAATACAAGTCAAAATATAACTTTGTAGACCTGAGCTTTCGGAAAGTCGACTTTGGGTTTGAAGTTGATAAAACATTTCTTTGGGTCTCGACATGGGAAAGGCCCATGTGACGGAGAATCAGGCGTAGTTAAAAATCCAAATTTTAAACTCTACAAAGGGACAGAGTTCAATGGAAACAAGTAGAATTATTGCCTCTTGGATTTACACTTTGTAAGTAGTGAATATTATATGTTTTCCTCAGACAGGACTTGCAGTTTGTGCCTTCTTAATATGAAAATCAAAGCAAAAAGAAAATTTCATTTATAAAACATTGTAGTGATGATAATGTAAGTTAAAAAAAGTCCATCCAAGAATGAAATTTATGGTTACATTCAATGTTTAAAACATATCTAGATTACTTTTTTTTTATATCTAGGTGGAAATTATTACATATATATATGCATATCCCACCTTTATATCCATTGCTATCAAATCTTCATGGCATCCACACTCATTCATATTACTTCTGCTTTCCTCTAATTTTTGAAAGGATCTTTCAGCATTTACATTGTCTCTGTCTTTCTTTATGAATCTCTTATTTTGGTTTTGTTCTGCCATTTCGTTTTTTTCTTGTTAAAAGACAAGAAATTAGTATTTGACAATTTAAGAACTATTCATCAATATCAAATATCAAATTTATATGTTTTTTTGAGAAAAGTAGAAGAACTACAAGCATAAATATTTGATTGATGATAAATATGTGTTAGAAAAAAGGTAATTGTTTAGTAGAATACTGCTGTAAAGAAGAATTCTTACAACTTGTTAATTGCTAACAGAAGAGATTTAATCCATGAAAAACTGATAATAAGCAACCTCGAATACATAGTATGGTGGAAACAATTGTCTCACTAGCACTCACACGCATTGGAAACCTTTTTACGATGAAACTGGTGTTGATGTCTGAAGGTGAATTGCAGTGATCTCTTGGTTTTTTGTTGTGAAAGTCCCTCCGTTTGTTTTGGCATAATTTCAAATGTTTTGTCTTTTTCTGACTGATTTTGCATATCCATTTTTATGAGACCAATTGCTAGATGTAAACAAGTGTTGTCAAATCATGTTTTGTACGCCTTCCAATTATTATATATTTACCTGCACAAGATGTTTTACTAAACCCAAATACATAAAATGGAGTATTCCAGTTGGAGTGTCTCTAAAAATGGAAAAGTCGATCCAATATCATTATATATGTCATATGGTGTGGCATTCTACTGTTTTTCATTGGAAAAGACAATCACACGTTTCAAAGGTTTTTTTTACGTATAACGTTGTTACTATATTTAAGTAAATTGATAAATAATTGAAATGTAGGAAAACGGAGTTATGATTGATTGATTGATTGATGTTTGCTTTACGCCGCCTTAGCGCAAAAGGCTATATCGCGGCGAGAGCTAATTCGAACATTTAACAATTTAAAGTATATCTTTAAAATCGGACAAAAGGTCCTTCAATATACTAAAACTCAAGTCTAAAGCAAGATTGTTTATTTACAAATAAAAACAACACTAAGATAAGGTGATAAAATTAAAATCATTTTCAATTCATACAGCATTTTTATATTTTATGATATATTCCAACTTCTTTTAAAAATGAAACAATATTTGTAATTGGAACACTATCAAATAAATCATACATATTATTGACATTGAAATGCTTCTTACGAATATCAGCAAAGTCAATACAATTGATTAAAACATGTTTAATAGTATACTTGCAGTTGCAAGGTATACATTGTGGTTCTTCTTCATTTTCAGAAGATATTCATGTGTTATTCTAGAATGACCAATACGGCATCTAGAAATAACACACTGATCTTTTCTGCACATAAAAGTATTAAAAGGTTTACCTAATTTAGGTTTAATTTCATGTAATTTATTATCAACCTTTTACTCCATTCATTTTCTAATATATTAAAACATATTCTCTAATATTAGATCTAAAATCGGTATAAGGTATATCACAGTTAGATAAGGGATCATCCAGGGCATTTTTGCTTCTTCGTCTACAACCGTGTTTCCATGGATTCCAACATGACTCGGAACCCATAGAAAATTATTTCTTTATGAAGAATTTTAAATTCCTCATTACATATAAAATCTTGAGAATTATTGGGTTTTAATTTTAGTATGTTGTATAGCTTGTAAGCATGAAAGTGAATCAGAACATATTATAAATTTAGATTTGTCTGAAGTAGCAATAAATTTTAAAGCTAAAATTATTGCCTTTGCTTCAGCAGTAAATATGGATGCGGAAGATGACAAACGGAGAGTCGCAGCTCTGTCTCCAAGGACAGCAGCAGATGCAACTCGGTTACCATCCTTCGATCCATCTGTATAAACAGTTGAAAAATCTGAATAATTTGCCTTTATTTCAGCAAAATGCTGTTGAATTAAAAGTGGGTTTGTTTCCGTTTTTCTGTATTTACGGGGATCAAATATCATTTTCGGTTTAGGAAGTTCCCATGGAGGACATTTGCAAGTTTCAACTTGTGCAACAGATTTTAAATCAAATGTGGTTAAGTGTGGTTTTAAACGGATGCCTAATGGAGGAATTTTATTTTCATGTTTTGCATATATATCTTCATAAATTGGATTAAAACACAGTTGTAGGCAGGATTTTCTGGATATGCTTTAAGCTTGACAGCGTATTGAAGTCCAAGCTTCAAGCGTCTGTTGGAGAGTGAGTGCTCGTCAGCCTCTACATACAGACTCTCAACTGGTGAGGTTTTAAAGGCGCCAAGACATAAACGCAAACCCTGGTGATGCACAGCATCGAGAATCTGTATGTAGGACTTCCTTGCAGAGCCGTACACTATTGAACCATAATCTAGTTTAGATCTAACTATAGATCTGTATAAACTAAGTAAAATGTTGCGATCAGCACCCCAGTCAGTGCTGCCAACAACCTTTAAAATATCTAATGCTTTTAAGCATCTCGATTTTAACATTTTGATATGGGGTAGAAAGGTTAACTTTTATCAAAAACTAGCCCAAGAAATTTGGTTTCATCAACCATTTTAATTGGGTTTCCGTACAAAGTGAGTTCTGGATCAAGATGCAGTTTCCTTTTGTTACAAAATGCATCCCAACCGTTTTGAAGTAGAAAATTTAAAACCATTTTCCGAAGCCCATTTTCAATTCTTCCAAGACATAATTGTAATTGTCTTTCAATGTTATTCATATTTTGCCTCTGTAACAGATTAAAAATCATCAACATACAATGAACCTTCAATATTACTTTTCACAACTTCAACAAGGCTATTAATTTTAAGACTAAATAATGTAACAGATAAAATACTCCCTGAGGGACACCCATCTCTTGATCATACAGATCAGACATGGTTGAATTTACTCTAACATTAAATTGTCTGTTAGACAGAAAATTTGAAATAAAATTTGGCATATTGCCTTTCAACCCCATATCAAAAGATCTTTAAAATACCATACTTCCATGTGGTGTCATATGCCTTTTCAAGATCGAAAAGACTGACACCACGTGTTCATTTTCGCAAAACCATTACGGATAAATGACTCGAATCGAACTAGATGATCAAGAGTACTGCGGCCTTGTCGGAATCCACACTGGATATTGGCTAAAAGCCCATTTGATTCCAGGAACCAAACAAGGCGATCATTGACCATCCGTTCTAATGTTTTACAGACACAACTGGTAAGAGCAATTGGTCGATAGTTAATAGGATCCGTGTGATCTTTACTTGGTTTTGGAATAGGCACGACGGTTGCAAGCTTCCAGATTGATGGTAAGTCACCAGATTCCCAGATGTTATTCATGAGTTGCAAAAGAGCTTCAAGCAAGGAATCTGGCAAGTGTTTCAAAAGTTGGTAGTGAATATTATCAGGTCCACAAGCTGTATCATGAGCCTTGGACAGAGATGTCTTAAGTTCTTCCAGAGAAAAGAGTTTATTATAATTTTCACCATTTTTCGATTTAAAATTCAACTTTATTTTTCTTTTGCTTCTTAACTTTTTAAAATCTTCCTGTAGTTGTTAGAAGAAGAAGATTTCGCAAAGTTTCACCAAGCTTATTGGCAATATCTTTTCAGATGTTAATAAATCAGTGCCATCTTTCAAATGTTTTACCGTGGCTTTAGAATTTTACCTTTAATCTTTTGTATCATGTTCCATACTTTTGTCATCGGAGTGCGAGATGTTATTCCCGAGATAAATTTTTCCAAGACGTTCGTCGTGCTTGCCTGCAAGTCCGTCGTGCCTTAGCGCGAAAAATACGGAAATTACTTAAATTTTCCGACGAAGGATGTTGATAGAATCGTCTTTCAGATTGTTTACGGTCATCTATGGCTTGATCACAGGCATCATCAAACCATGGTTTGCTGGGATGTTTTGGATTTGCCGAGGTCTTAGGAATTGTTCTGTCAGCAATTGATGTTAAAACTGTATTAAAAGTTAAAATTGGATCTTCTACAGTCTCAAACATCTTTGAATGAAGTTCCGCTCGACAGAGATTCTCAAACAAGGGCCAGTCCGCCTTGTCCAGTTTCCAACGTGGAACTCTCTGTTGAGCAGAAGTGAAAAGATGTTCAAGTATTATTGGGAAGTGATCACTTCCACAAAGATCATCATGGACACGCCATGAATAATCCAGAAGAAGAGACGGGTCGCAAATAGTGATATCAATAGCAGAATAAGACCCGTTTCCAGGGTGAAGATAAGTATTAGATCCATCATTGAAAATGCATAACCCTTCTTGAGAGACAAAGTCTTCAATGATCTTACCTTTGTCATTATGAGACTTGCTTCCCACAAGGGATTGTGGGCATTAAAGTCTCCCATAAGTATAAAAGGTGAAGGTAACTGATCAGTAAGGTTTTGAGTTTAGCTTTATCTATATTTGAATTAGGTGGAATATATATAGAACATAATGTAATTGTTTTATTTAATGATAAACGAATTGCAACTGCCTGCAGATCTGTGGTGAGTTGGACTGTGCTATGAATGACGTTGTCCTTCACAAAATGGTTGATCCGCCTGCAGCACGTTCGTCATCCTTAGAAAATGTGCTATAAATGTTGTATCCTTTTAAAGATACATTATCCTTTTCTTTTAAATGAGTTTCTTGAAGACAAAATGCAATAGGTATAAAAGTCTGAACTAGAAGCGTTAACTCAAGAAGATTAATTTTAAGACCTCGGCAATTCCTTGAATGATATCTGTCATGGTTTTGAATAACAGGACGAATGCTATCGAGTTTGCCAGCATTTTTACTTCGATCACCCTGAGATTGTGATCTTTCGGGTGGCACAACACTTTCGCAGTCCATTTCTGATTCGTCATCCAGTATGGTAAATCTATTTTGTGAGGAGAGTCCTTGATCTCTCGTGTTTAGACGCAGCTGATGTTACTCCGCCTCGACCTCTACCCGCGACCTCCTTTCAGAAGACTTCTGAGAGGATGCATTTGCTGGCGTTTTGGAGACGCCCTTCTGTTCTGGAGAACGAAGAGGAGAAGGAGCTTTTGTCGACTTTGTACGAGAAGCAGAAGACGAACTAGTAGACGCTTTATTAGACGCAGATCTAGTGTGACTATTTAAGACGACTGAATTATCGGGAAGATCCCAGACCGATCCAGTGCCCCAACTGTCTGATACAACCGCATCTGACTTACTTGATTTCTTTTTTCCATTTTTAGAAGGTGATGACATTGAGCTCTGTAAGGAAGATTGAGTTGACTGAGTACTGGTTTTAGAAGGGTTTGATTTTCTTGGAATAATTAATTTATCGGAAGTTTCTAATTGAACAGGCAGCATTGTAAAGTTTCAGCATCAATTGGCCATGTCATGCGAGTTTGTGTATTCTCATGACTGAAGGAGCGGCCAACTTTGCTGGCGTACGATGGTTTGTTCGAAACTAGAGGATCATTCGAAACAGAAGCTATCTGTTTAGCCTCTGGGTAACTGATGTTTCTTTCTGTTTTAATTTTAATAATATTTTTTCTTTAAGATAAACAGGGCAGACCCTAGATGATGAAAATGGGATTCACCACAGTTTACACATTTAGAGGATTCAGAGCTACAGGTTGTTCCTCGTGTCCTTCGTCAGAACACTTGAAGCATCTCTGCGTACCACGACATTGTTTGGTTCCATGACCAAACTTTTGACAGGTGAAGCATCGTATTGGGTTAGGGATGAATCTGTCAACTCTGATTCCGAAGCAACCTAAAGAAATAGATGAGGGAGGAGTTGGAGTTTTAAAGGTCAAAAGATACGTATTTAATTTGGTTATATTTCCATTCTTTTAATTTGAAATCTAACATCAGATACACCTTGGTTTGATAATTCATCACTAATTTCTTCCACGGTAAGATCACCTAGATATTGACTTCAGTCTCGAATGATTCCTTTGCAACTGTTCAAACTATTGTGAGGAGAGGCAGAAACAGAAAAGTCTGTAATTTTGTCATAGTCAGCAAATTTGTTGATTGACTTTTGTTGGAACATTCAACCAACAAATTCCCTGATCTCATTTTTGAAACTTTTTAACTGTACCAGCAATGCTTTGAATTTGTTTATGAATTACAAAAGGAGATATTTTGAAACTGTTTTTCATCTGTTCCTTTTATTACAATAAATCTATCATCTTCCTGACAGGGCGCAGAGTCATCACATTTTCTTTTTTTGTTGAAGCTGATTGAGAAGTTTGGTTTTGTTTGCCATATGAAAGGAGAAAGATTCACTATCCTTGTCATCCACCCACCTCGGAGTGCCTACAAGGGCGATGCTGTGTTTCCGTGGCGAGCCGGGGTCAAGCGCTAATGCTGAAAGCGAGCTGCAAGTATAATGCACCTCGTCCCCAAAATTAGCACCCAAGATCCACTGCGGAAAGCACCGGATGTTCCAAGAATAGTATACTCAAGCAGAGCGTATCCATCAAGCGAAATAGAAAGCGTACCACTTGATTGACCCATGAGCCATCGCCTTCTTCAGTTATCCTAAATATAAATAGCTTGATTTAAATACCTGTGTATAAAGTACATTGTGATATGAAAGCTTATTGTTGAGGATTAACTGAAGGGCTCGACATGACCAGCCGATTGATCGGACCGGGTCCATCCGACCTCCCGTTTAGATGATATCGGAGCCAAAGCAGCTTATTGAACTATAGTCTCGTCCGTCCGGGTATTTTCTGACCGTAAGGAGTCTGGCTACAGCTCTCAACCGCTAGGATCTCGTCAACCACCGACACGGGTAGCAACCCACGGCCTACGGGTTGGAATGCCTATTTTATTTAAAACATCGGGCCATTCGTACGATGTTCGGATCACTTTAGTCTGGCCTCTACCCTTCGACCTGTCCAGCATGGGTGACCCTATCAGGAGACAATGCTCCAGCTGGCATAGCTCTTAGGGTCACTGAGACACGCAAGCCCCCCGACCACGGCAAGGATAGCGATCCACCGGGGAACGGAGTTATGTTCCATGACAAATGTTTAATTAACTTTTCACTAATTACTATATCATATGTTCAGTTTTATCTTTGGCATTTAATTTATAATAAGATCGTCTATAATTGAAATCTTTTAGTTATTCAGGAGTAAGTTGTTATAATTTATTAATAAGTTGTTGTACTTCCAAATTTCTTATCATACCTTAATTTATAAACTTTCACATATATATATATATATATATTGCGATTACCGGGTTATGTTTAAATTTGTCTAAAGACGGGTTTCCTGTCTGATATGGTGAAGCTTTCCACTCTGCTGGTAAGTTAACCTGGTCTGTTCTTAACGCTCAATTTATAGATTGATCCATGTTTATTTAGAGTAAATTTATGTAGTCTAATTTGCTCCTTGATACCTCTCTATTTTTGATATTAGTTTACATTGCTAAATAATACTCCCCATTTACTTTTGATACATTTTTCGTCTACATTTTTTGATACTTCTTCACACTTGTTGAATTTGCTTTCCTTGTTGTATTTTGTTAATAAAAGTTTATTGTTGAAAACAGCATTAAGTCTCTTTTAGTTCCAGATAGAGTACAAATAAACATACAGGATAAAAATAGAAGTCTGAATAGAGAACACCTTTAAAAATACAGAGTAAAAATATAGAATACAAGTTATCAACAGCATACCGGTTTGAGTTTAGTGAGTTGAGCTATCACTGGGCATCTGTCAAGCTTAAAGTGCATCATACATTGAGGCCGTATCATAAGAACCTTGCAAACCTTATCCAATCGAACCCCTCCTATTACATTTTGGTCCCGCGAGGTGGATAAGGTTTTTGCAAATACACAAGGCAACAAATTAGTATTTTGATTTGTATTGAGAATTAAATTTTGATATCAAATAAAATGGATCGATCTAACCCCTTGCATGGTGCATTCAGTCAGGAAGACTATGAATCTGATGAAAAAGATGGTAAAGTACAACAAGTGCAAGAGACACAAAGTAAGTGTTACTTATATGATAGTGATCATTCAGTTATCGCAGATAGTAAACAAACATCTACTCCATATAGGGAAGAATTATTTGGTAGAGCTAGACAAAACGCATGGTCCAGTGAATCTGGAATACAATTAGAATATTCAAAAGCTCGACCTACATATGCTTACATTACTAGTGAATCTGAATCCGAATGTGAACCTCGTTATGGAAGACAAACAAGGTTGAATAAACTTCCTAGGCCTGAATTAAGTGAGATCACAGAAAAAGAGAGCATATATCCGGCTTCGAGTCAATACAAAAAGACACAGTCAATTCAAAAGCCTATGAATTATTTAGAAAGCTTGGCTACTGGTGCGAGACCAAAACATACAATAAAGAATGAGACAATTCGTAATACAATTGCACAAACACACGATAATTCAGAGTTCATTAAACATTCTATGCCTCCGCAAAGTTCACATTATATGTATGAAGATCATTATATAGGTTCCAAAGTAGCCCCTAATGATGTTCGACAAAATGGGTATGAATATGCTAGTGTGTACAGAGATACTAAACTCCCTGTCCAAAAAGTTGACATGCAAAGACCTCTCTATGAAAGGCCAATGCATGTGCCGCCTCAATATGACCCATTACGCCCTCATATTGTAGAACCAGAAGGTTATTACAGGTTGCCAAGACGACAACATGAAAGGCCATCCATGTTACTGTCAAACTCTGTTCCGGGATCATTGTATGTACCCCAAAGGCCAGTTGGACCTGTTGGTTATATTGAGCATGAAAGCCTCCCTCATGAAGGTTATGGTCCTATTCCTACTTATGAAAGATCAGTTCATGATTATTACGGAACTAACCCTATTGTTTCGGGTAATAATAGGCGCAAACAGAAAGAACCCGATTCATTTGACGGCAAATGTTCCGAGTGGGTTGATTATATCATACATTTTGAGCAAGTGGCGTCTTGGAATCAATGGACCGATCGTGAAAAGGCACAATAGCTTACAATGTGTCTACGCGGCTATGCCCAGAAAATCTTACACTCGGTCAAATGTCAGACTATAATGCACTCAAAAACGTTTTGTTGCAGCGGTTTAACCCAAGAGAGGTTGAAGTTGCCTATCGGTGCAAATTTAGAAATCGAAGACGGCAAAAACATGAAACGGTAGCCGAGTACGGGTACGGTTTACGCAGACTTGCACAACAGGCTTATCCCACTATACATTATCATGAAATCGAGCCTACGGTGGTTGATCAGGATATACACGGGTTGAATAATCATGAACTGAAGAAACATGTTCAATTTCACAACCCCCAGACGCTCAGTCAAGCCATAGCTTTTGCAAGTGAATATGAAACATTTCTTGGCCCAGTTGATAAAATTGTAAATAGAGAGACTTTTGACGCTCATAATATTCAAACTCTACAGGCCTTGACTGAAAGCGAGCAACAGAACAGTGAAAGTAAGATATTAGGTCAGATATCTCAAATGATTTACAATAAATTTAAGGAGTATCTAAATGAGAATAGAACAGTAGATACAAGTAGAAATAGAATAGGGTCATACAATGAACCAAACAGAAATGAAGGACAAGGTTTTTATAATAGAATTTCACAATCCCAAAATAGATTTGACAGGCCAAGGGATATAACTTGCTATTATTGCCATGAATTAGGCCATATTAGAACTAGATGTCCTTACTTAAATAGGGAAAGGGAGAGAAATTATTTTGATTCAAATCAAGGACCTAGGAAATCTTTAAACGAGGAGGGGCTGAAATCGGGATGTGAATTCAGCTCGTTCAGACTTTGAAAATCGTCCAAAACAAATTGAAACTTTTGAGAAACAAGTTCAGTTTGCAGATGTTGTAAATGAAGCAACAACACTAGACCAAAGGGTAAATAAAATTTCCAGTCAAGACCGGGAACCCTTATGTAGACAAGAGGTTGATACATGTATTAATGTAGAAAGCACAACACCTATTGTTCACTTGAATCAGTTGTCGGGTTCATGTCTATATGTCAAGGCTGACATCAATAGCACCCCATGTAAATTATTAGTTGACACTGGGTCTCCTGTATGTGTAATATCATCAAAACTTTTCAATACCATGGAAGTAGATAAGACTGAGCTTCAGAAAACTGATACTGCTCTGTACACAGCTGATGGCACTAAGCTAGTAGTAAAAGGTCAAGTAAATGTTCAAGTTAAACTTGGTACTGAAATTTTTAAACAAAATGTCATAGTTGCTAACATCGAGGAGCTAGCAGGCATACTTGGAATGGATTATCTAGAAAAACAAGATGTCGAGATTAAAATAAGGAAAAGGGTCCTAGAAATAAAACGTCAAAATATCCCATTAGAAAAAATAAAATGTAGTATAGGTGTTGAAGTCAAACAGTCTAATGACGTCACCATTCCTACAAATAGTGGATTTTCAATTGAAAGTCATGTTGGCAAACCAGAAGGGGAAATGGGACTTATAGAGGGTACAAACTTTGTTAAAAACAAAGGGCTCTTACTAGCAAAATCACTTATTGATTCCAAAACCCAAAAGCAAAGACTGTACATGATGAATGTAAATCAAAGACCAGTAAAGTTGAGCAAGAATACTACCATTGAAGTAGTAAATGAAGTAGATTTTGTATCCGACGTTGGTTCAAATACTTTTAAATTTGCTGAAAGTTTGAAAACACATTCATAGCCAGAGCACAGGAAACAACTTCTTGATAGCCCTTCAGAATACTGGACTGAACGTGCTCCACCAGACAGAGCAGGCATTGCGTGTCATATTTAATAGACAGGGAAAATAGTAAAACCCAGAGACATTTATTCCCCCTCTCCAATAAAATAAATTTGAACACGTGTAAAATTTTATAAGGGTA
Organism: Mytilus coruscus; assembly: GCA_017311375.1. Taxonomy (NCBI): domain Eukaryota; kingdom Metazoa; phylum Mollusca; class Bivalvia; order Mytilida; family Mytilidae; genus Mytilus; species Mytilus coruscus. The sequence continues at coordinate 4,787 of JAASAO010001373.1, read as the reverse complement.
CATACCCTCAAAAGATTTGCTGCAAGTCTGAATGAAATATGTATTTAAACTCGAGTAAACTCGCGTAATGGCTTAGAGTTAGTTATGTCTCAATTGTCTTGCTACCCAAGGCTGCATGTGTGCCTCTGTACATACTAGTATGCATTTGTTTAAATCTAGTTTAGTTGTCTCTTTTTAATTTACGTAACAGAAACACATTTATTAATGTACATATATGTATTTTATATTTTCTATATATAGAATGATTATTTTGTCATCGTTTTTTATGATTCCTCTCTTTTTCAGTCATGGGTGAATTTGAAATAAATGCACCGGATGAGGAATACAGTGAATTCGTTAATCACAGCCTTAGACCTGTATGGAACCCAAATATTACAAAATGTAATGGCGATGGATGTAATTTCGTCAGCTCTAATTTCAATGCATATGTCACCCATTGGAGCAAAATACATGTAGAGATCGTAACTATTCATAAGTGTGATATTTGTGAAAATACTTTTCGAAATTTTAGTTCATGTAAAAGGCATGTAGCCTTTTGTCATCATAGACCTCATCCAGAAGTATTAGTAAGGAAAGATAAAGTGAAAAACCATTCATATCGGGACCCGCTCTGCTACCCTTATAGGAAAGGAACCGAGAACGAGAGACATCAAATATTAAATGACATAAGACGGCAAGCGCAGGAGAACAGGAGAAGATAGCAAACACAATCGCGGCAGCAGTTGAGGAGAGAGAATTAAGAACTTTTAATTCTTTTGATTGACTTTAATATTTTTGTTTTATAATTAAAATTTGTCTTAGGGAGGAGGAATGTAGGAAAACGGAGTTATGTTCCATGACAAATGTTTAATTAACTTTTCACTAATTACTTTATCATATGTTCAGTTTTATCTTTGGCATTTAATTTATAATAAGATCGTCTATAGTTGAAATCTTTTAGTTATTCAGGAGTAAGTTGTTATAATTTATTAATAAGTTGTTGTACTTCCAAATTTCTTATCATACCTTAATTTATAAACTTTCACATATATATATTGCGACTACCGGGTTATGTTTAAATTTGTCTAAAGACGGGTTTCCTGTCTTATATGGTGAAGCTTTCCACTCTGCTGGTAAGTTAACCTGGTCTGTTCTAAACGCTCAATTTATAGATTGATCCATGTTTATTTAGAGTAAATTTATGTAGTCTAATTTGCTCCTTGATACCTCTCTATTTTTGATATTAGTTTACATTGCTAAATTATACTCCCCATTTACTTTTGATACATTTTTCGTCTACATTTTTTGATACTACTTTACACTTGTTGAATTTGCTTACCTTGTTGTATTTTGTTAATAAAAGTTTATTGTTGAAAACAGCATTAAGTCTCTTTTAGCTCCAGATAGAGTACAAATAAACATACAGGATAAAAATAGAAGTCTGAATAGAGAACACCTTTAAAATTTAGAATACAAGTTATCAACAGCATACCGGTTTGAGTTTAGTGAGTTGAGCTATCACTGGGCATCTGTCAAGCTTAAAGTGCACCATACATTGAGGCCGTATCATAAGAACCTTGCAAACCTTATCCAATCGAACCCCTCCTATTACAGAATCATAAACTTTAAACTATTTCTAATTCTGTGTGTTAAATATATATTCTTGTATTGAAACCATTTGAGAAGTTTCATAAATTAATCAATTTTCACATGTTGTTTTAATGTGTGTCGTTTTCTTGACCACTTTTTTGATAATTGTATTTGATATTACCTTAAATCGGTCATTTGTTCCAGATAATTTTGTTAGATGTACTGACATTTGTATTAGATGTAAACATGAAACAACCACAGCTTTGTTGAAAATTTTACATTTATCACTTAATTTAACCTCTTTTCGGATAATTGTATTAGATGAAACCTTAAATCGACCATGTTTTAAAGATAATTGTATAGAATTGAACACCAAACCTGCCATCGGTTTATTGATAATTTTTCTACATTTCACCGTAAAATTGACCACTTTTTTGATAATTGTATTTGATATTACCTTAAATCGGTCATTTGTTCCAGATAATTTTGTTAGATGTACTGACATTTGTATTAGATGTAAACATGAAACAACCACAGCTTTGTTGAAAATTTTACATTATCAGTTAATTTAACCACTTTTTGGATAATTGTATTAGATGAAACCTTAAATCGACCATATTTTAAAGATAATTGAATAGAATCAAATACCAAACCTGCCACCGGTTTATTGATATTTTTTTACATTTCACAATAAATTTGACCTCTCTTTGGATAATTGTATTTGATGTTACCTTAAATCGGTCATTTGTTCCAGATAACTTTCTTAGATGTACTGACAGTTGTATTAGAGATATCCTTGGACCAACCAGAGCTTTAATGAAAATTTTACATTTTAAGTAAATTTGACCACTTTTTGGATAATTGGTTTAGATGTAACCTTAAATTGACCGTATTTTATAAATAATTGTATATAACGTAATACTAAAATTGCCATCGGTTTATTGGTAATTTTTCTACATTTTCCTGTACAGGAGTAGGTCTAGTAAGACCCCTTTTTGGCCCCAAAATATTGCAGTTTTACAAAATTGTTAAAATGTTAAATTTTAGCTATTTATTGGAGAGTAGAATGCTTTTGCTACATAAATATGGGCTGTTTTTGACATTACAATACACATTTATCCGGTAGTAGCATCATCAAGTCATGCTAAATTACTGAAATCTTCACAATTTTAGCATTTGATTTAAATTTTAGACGGTTTCCGTCTTAAATAAAAGTGGCCCATTTGTGTTCATTCTTAATATTAAAATGTTAGTTGTATTTGATGATAATACATAACATATATAAAGGTTGATGATGAACACGGATTCGGCAACTTTCATTTTCGACATAAAACATCTGAAAAGTGACTTTTGTGGCATATTTAATAGATTTTTCATATTTGAGTTTGAATCAGAGCATTTTTAATGACTAAATCAGTTAAAATCATTCACATAAACTAATTGAATCAACTGAAATAGACACTTAAGTGTTTAAAAAGTGTACGAAATCTTTCGTCAGATGAATCTGAAATTTGAGGCCAAAATCGGCCCTTACCGGACATACTTCTTTAAAAAGTTTTTTGATAAATGTATTTGATGTTACCTTAAATCGGTCGTTTGATCAAGATAATTTGCCTAGACGTACTGACATTTGTAATAGATGTAAACATGAAACAACCACATCTTTGTTGAACATTTTACACTTTCCAGTTAATTTAACCATTTTTTGGATAATTCATTTAGATGTGACCTTAAATCGACAATATTTTAAAGATAATTGTTAAGAATGTAACACAAAACCTAACATCGGTTTATTGATAATTTTTGTACATTTCACTGTAAACTTGACCACTTTTTTGATAATTGTATTTGATATAACATTTAATCGGTTATTTGTTCCAGATAATTTTCCTACATGTACTGACAATTGTATTAGATGTAATCTTGAACCAACCACAGCTTTGTTGAAAATTCTACAGTTATCAGTTAATCTAACCACTTTTTGGATAATTGTACTAGATACAACCTTAAATCGACCATATTTTAAAGATAATCGTATAAAATGGAGGACCAAACCTGCCGTAGGTTTATTGGTAATTTTTCAACATTTCACTGTAAACTTATATAGGAGGATGTGGTATGAGTGCCAATGAGACATCTTTCCATCCAAATAACAATTCATACAAGTAAACCGTTATATGTCAAGGTACGGCCTTCAACACGGAGCCTTGGGTCACACCGAACGACAAGCTATAAAGGGGCTAAAGGGCCTAAAAATAACAAGTGCAAAACCATTCAAACGGGAAAACCAACGGTCTAATCTGAATAAAAAAACGAGAAACACGTATCAATTACGTAAACAAACGACAACTGCTGTACATCAGATTCCTGACTTAGGAGATGTACAAACATTTGCAGCGGGATTAAACGTGTTAATGGTACCAAACCTTCTCCCTTTTTCCGAGACAATAGTATAACATCAGAACATAGAAAAACAAACGATAAAAACTTGACCTCTTTTGTGATAATTGTATTTGATATTACCTAAAATCGGTCATTTGTTCCTGATAATTTTCTTAAATGTACTGACATTTGTATTAGATGTAAACATAAACCAACCACAGTTTTGTTGAAAGTGTTACATTTATCAGTTAATTTAACCACTTTTTGGATAAATGTATTAGATGAAAACTTAAATCAACCATATTTTAAAGATAATTGTAAACAATGTAACACCAAACCTGCTATCGGTTTTATTGATAATTTTTCTACATTTACTGTAAATTTAACAAGTTTTTAGATAAATAAATTTGATGTTACCTTAAATCGGTCGTTTGATCAAGATAATTTGCCTAGGCGTACTGACATTTGTATTAAATGTAAACATGAACCACCCACAGCGTTGTTGAAAATTTTACATATTTCGGTTAATTTAACCACTTTTTGATGACCATATTTTATAGACAATTGTATAGAATGTAACACCAAAGCTGCCATCGGTGTATTGATATTTTTTCTACATTTTTCTGTAAATTTAACAAGGTTTTAATAAAGGTATTCGATGTTACCTTAAATCGGTCGTTTGATCAAGATAATTTTCCTAAATGTACTGACAATTGTTTTAGATGTAAACATGAACTTTTGGATAATTGTATTAGAGGAGACCTTAAATCGACCATATTCTATAGATAATTGTATAGAATGGAACACCAAACCTGCCATCGGTTTATAAATATTTT
>JAASAO010001624.1:0-64103 GCA_017311375.1 Mytilus coruscus | reverse complement strand
TTCTGCCTTGAAAATGAACTTTGCTAAAATGATGCTCGAATAAGCATATTTTTTCCAATCACCTTCAGAAAAGTCATTCTTATAGTCAACAAATAAGGTCTCTATTTCAGACTCTTGAAATGATAAAGTGTGAAGTATGTATTTTCAATACATGTATTCAAATTTCGGTATTCTGTTTTACCACTAGTTTATATATCTCTTTTATGCTTAAATCATTAGTATTTACACTAGTATTATTATGGCACTTTTTCTCAATTTGATCTTCTAATTTTTGGCATATAAAGAGGTGCTCAGCATGGTGAAAAATATAACGCAATATTGATTTAGCAGCAACAGCAACCTGACTATTAATTTCTTTTAATCCGCCTGTATGTCCTTTCAACTCCTTGGTAATATTGCATCTTTTAATTTCTTCGATAAAATCTGTAGGTCTGTGATGTTCTCTAAGAAATTTCAGAAAGCTTTGCAGGTATATCCACCTGCCATTACCATCATCATCGGTGAGGACATCAAGTTGTTTTAAAGCGCCTATAGCCCAAACCATAGCTGTAAAAAAGGGGGGAAAACAAATTAAATCAATGTTATCGTTATACAGAAAATATTACATTGATATGTATATTGGAACTCCCTTTGTACATTTTATGACGCATTTTAAAATTATACTCAAATTTTCCTTTCGGAGCACTTGTGGTCGCTAAGTCAAACAATCCATCCATTTTTTTCTATTATATCAAAATAAACATAATTTATATCATTCGGGTCGGCGAGTCCCGGATCAACCGGCGGTTTTTTCACTGAGAGAAGAATCTGTTTGGAAATCAATTTTTGATACAGTCCGTGTAACGTAAAAGTTAACAATACGAACGATGCCCGAATCATGTACGGACGCTGCCCGAACGATGTACGTACGCTTCCCGAACGGTGTACGAATGCAAACGATACGCTGACCGAACGTTGTACGAACGCTAAACGAATGATGTACGAACGAAACCATGTACCATCAACCATAAAATAAACGATACTATAAGCGCCTTTTTATCGTACATCGTATGGTTTTGTGTACATCGTTTCGTTTAGCGTATATCGTATCGTTTAGCGTACATCGTTTCGTTAAAGCGTATATCGTATCGTTTAGCGTACATCGTTTCTTGGCGTACATAGTTTCGCTTAGCGTATATGATTTTTTTAAATATAAAACATGAATTGTGTTCTGTTAAATCTTTGGGGGGTTTTCAGTCAGCATTTTTTGAAAAAAGCCTAAGGTATTAACATTCTTTTGACCTAAATGAACAATTTATTTTCGATGGAATTCGGAATTAATCTAATTGTTCTTACAAAAGTATATTCGGGGTATTAAGGTTTGCCTTTTGTTCAAAAGGTTTGTTAATTATCTTTATACATTCTCTTTTATCGCATGTATCTAAACATCGACTGAATAACAGTGTTATCTATAGATATCGTAATTAGACAATTTTTTTAGATTAAAGATACATTTTTATTCATCTATCAAATCAGTCGGAAAAAATCAAAAATACGAGAAATTTCAAATAAAAACAATTGCCCGTTATGTGCCTCATCAACCCCAAACATAAATCCTTACCAATGTGTAAACGATAGTGTATAATTTTACTGCAAATGCACTTGATTTTAAACAATCAAAAAGATCATTAAAAAAGAGCGCGTCCGGTAAATGAAAAATTTCAAATTCTTAAGTGAAATTATAATTGAGTGTCTTTATTTTTGTATTTTCTAACAACAAAAAAACTAGACCATTTTCCTCTATTTAGACCATTTTCATCTACTTTTTTTCTTTATCTTCCTGTATCTATATACCCTTTATTCGGAGCACCCCCACCATAAATACACATGTGCTACACAGGGTCTATACATGTAGGTCATCGCTTGTGCCGTGATACACGTTTGCATAACAAAGGATGTCCTTGTTCATATTTATAACGTTTTAAATGTCCTCCTTATAATACTTCTAATAGTTGCCACTGGACGTTAAACAGCTAACTTTAAATTTATCCGTCATATTCTTAGTTTTTTTTATAATGTGTAAATCATAATGAAATGCTTGAAGATTTTCTCTGCCGAAATAATGGAAAATATTTGCACACAAACAACTCAGTCACATCCCTACGCCACAAAGTCTCCGTTTTTCACATGTAAATAAATTGTTATCATTAATCTATTACAAATCATTTTAAATAATTTTAAATCAAACGGTCATTTTACTAATTTGCCTAAAAAAACCAGTTACTTGTATTTACATTTCTTTTTGAAACAGATCGATTGTTTTTCAATGGTCGGTGCCTGACAGCATTTATGAAATCTTTCACCATGTTTGCCAGTAAGAAACGGCTACATAGAATAGGAAAAATCAGTGTCTTAGAAATGCTTCAGGCTCAGTTTTCCAATTTCTGTAAAAATGTGGTTTAATGCAAAAAGGTAACTCCTGAATACTGCATTTGTACCCATCAAGCATTTGGGATTAATAACAAATCTATGGTAGTCTCTGTTACTTTATTCGGAACGTATTCGACTAAATCATGTTTTATTGGCTGTAATGAAAATTGCTTATTGCTGTAGAATGTTAAATATTGATCCCTAGATTATATTTTTTTTAGTTGTTGGGTTACTGTCTGATTTCGCAAACCTGATATTTCATGGTCATTATTTTTTGCATCCAATTGCATCAATTTATAAAAAAAGATATTAACGCGACATAACCGTAAGAGAGTCGTTACCTTACATATTAAAACTACTAGTATTGTTTTTATAATGCTTCTCGCAATTCGCCTTGGAGTAATTGTGCTTCTCTTTTGACAAAATATGGCCTTGTCTCAAAAACAAAAAAAATACAATATAATATAGAATAATATATAAACTGGACTGGAGTAAATAGTTGGAAAGTAGGAATTCCGAATTTTAATTGAATGTTCTAAATCTTTGTGTTGTGTATTTCGGATAAATGATTGTACAGACTCACAAATTTCTTTGTTTTGCTGAAATGAAAGGTCCCTGTCACCAGCCAATAGAAGCAAATTGGATATAGCATATATTTCTAATTTTGAAAACAATATTTCTCTTGCTTCGCTGGGAAAAGGGCACTCAAAAAAAAGTGAATACTATCCTCAATAGGATTGCCATGTAGCTGCATGCGGGATTGGGTTTAACTTTAACAAGGTTTAAATCTGCATTTGAAGAACTGCACATATTTAGCAAACGTGTATCAATGATATTAAGATTTATATCACAACAACTAATATAGCCAGTGCGTAACTACGTTTATGTCAAAACGCCCGGGCGTGCACATGAATTTTGGAAGAAAAACACTCTAAAAAATTAAAGGAATTGGTTAAAACTTCACGAACGTTGTTGTTCTTTCTTCGATGACATGTAATTAAAGATAAAGAGAACTAAATTTATTTTTAAATCAGATGGTATCATACCGGTATTATATATTTGTTTATTATCTTTCAAAGTCTGAATCTACTGTGAATAAATACTCAGTTTACTATTGTTTACAGCAATTTATCACATATAATACCACGTTAACAATAAGGATGACGGTGTTTGACAGTCTGAAGGAGATAGCATCAAGGATTTAATAAGGCAAAGCTTTTATTGTACTCAATCTTACTAAACTTTTCTTTATTTTATATAATAGATATGTATCCGAGATACGATATGTAGTTTTCTTTTTTATATTACAACTGATGATCTATGATGGGACAATTTCTAATGAGATACTCAACCAAAGACTTAATAATGTAGAAATTACAAATTAAAGGTGACTGTACGGCCTTCAACATTGAGCAAAATCTATACCGCATCGTAAGATATAAAAGGCTCCGAAATTACAAATGTAAAATATTTCAAAAATGAAAACTTTCGGCCTAATGTATGTGTCTCAGAGATCCGAGATTACTCCTAGTTATTGAAAGCTATAAAATATATCAAAGCCCATAACACTCAGTCGATGAAAGTAAGTCTAAAATATCAATCGGTACATTGAGAAAAGTGGTTCGTAGGTGGCCTGTTGCAAGGCAAAATGTTTGTCCCTATCCAGTTTACCCTATTTTTCAGTGGCAGTCTTAAGTATCCGACCTTGATCATGTTGGTATGGATCGCTTCTATTACAGGACCTACCTTTTGTATTAAGTGTTAAACCCCCAAGGGTGACTGGGAAATAGAAATATGGTCACCATTGGTCTTCCTCCGACCGGCGGTAAAACCCTCGCTAAAGTGGGGCGTCCGTTTGGCTGTCACGTCCGGTCAGATTGGGGACGTTAAATCCGATGCCTCGTGTAAAGAGAGTGCCACGTTCTTTGCACGTTAAGAACCCTTGCAACAACCTTTTGAGGGGTCCGTAGGTGGCCTGTTGCAAGGCTAAATTTCTGTCCTTATCCAATATACCCTCATTTTCCCGTGGCAGTCCAAATTTCCCCGACCTTCATCCCGGACGGCCTCTTTTACAGGACCTACCTATTGTGTTTATTGTCAACTTGTTCTCGTCCTGAACATGCATGAAATATTTGCCACTGGACGTTAAGCAACCAACAATCAATTAAGTGTTAATTTGTTCTCGTTCTGGACATGCATGAAATGAAATTACTCAATCATCAATCAGTACATACCCAGCATCCAATGCATTTAATGTAAAGACGTCATTTTAAACATTCAGAGAAAAACATGACCTTGTGCAATGCCAAAATAAAGTATCGACAGATTTTAGGATCGCAAATGTACATGTAAATTTAGTTATCCAGATAGTTTCAAAATTAAAGGGCTCGGTGTCTGTATCAATTTGGACTTCATCTTTACGTAGCTATCAACAAGATATCCTCACAATGTAACCACCGCACTTCAGCGTGATAAAAACGCACTTCGGCGTGTAACCATCGCACCTCAGCGTAACCATCGCGGTTCGGAATACGATCGCGGTTCAGAGTCCTACATATATATTCATATTTCTGGCCGTACGTATGTCGGGGTTTAGGCTATTCCATTCAATAGTAGTAGATGGGAAATAAGGATTTTCTGGTTATATCTATCTATAAATGGGTATCACAAAATTATTACTGTTTCGCAAATTATAATTAGGTATTTGACCAAAATGTGGCATTAAATCGTAGAGGCAGTCCCATTATGTAAAGAATAGAACATATTGAGCTTTCTGGACTTTCTTCTGTCCACTAGCAAATGTCAGCCTGTTTCACTGAAAATATGTAACTTCCCGACTAGCAAACACGGGCAACCCAGTTACTATAATACATGTATATCTGCTTCTAACTGAACATGTTCCAAATTGTCGGAATCTTGTTGAGTACAACCATCGCATAACTCACATGCATATTCCATAATTGGTCTCATAAGTGTTAAGTTTATACAAGTAAGATAATTTTTAGTCAATACATCTTTCATTTTTTTTAAGAAATTTAATCTTGTGCTTGCACATTTCAAAACGGTTCTATATATGTGTATGCACTTTACCATTGGAATCAAAAGTAATGCCTAAGTGTTTATGACAGGAGACAAATTCTACTATTTGATTTTGAAATTTTATTTTAATATCATCTGGGTTAGAATTACAAGAGAATAGCATGGCATTTGTCTTGTTAGGGTTTAAAACAATAAGCCAATCTTCAGACCATGCTAAGATTCGTTCTAAAACGCTATATTTAAGACATCCTCTATTGTGTAAGGACTATAACTTGAATAAGAAAGTGATGTTTCATCAGCACACAATCGGGTTAGACTTATTAAGTTAACAGCTATGTCCTTTACATGAATAGGGAATAGTAGGTGACCCAATACAGAGCCTTGCGAAACTCCTGCATTTGTATTCTCAAAAGGCGAAACGCTATTTTCTATTTGAAGTATAACTAATAAAGTGATTAAATACATTTTAAATACAATTCTTTCAAATACTTTGACCACTGCTGATAAAATAATGAGATTGGTCTATAATAATTGGATCAGTGATTTGTCTCCGCTTTTGAAAATATATACATTGTTTTTGCAAATGCTCAAAGTCAACACATTTTAAAGATTTTGTGAAAATACGATGGTAAATTGTGCATTTTTTTAACATAAAACTCAAATAAATTGACATCCATTGTCAGATCAAAATATCTTAAATACCCCAGTCCAGAGATACCGTGTATATTCTACTGAATATACATGTACCATATCGATAATTTTACATTCGTACTTGTTACGTAATAAAATCTGTGCCCAGGTAAAAATAACCAGCAGGTGGTATATATTCTAAAGTGTTTAGCGCCTTGCATTATACAGAGAGAGAATTTATTTTATTAAAGTGTCTACAAAGTTATCTGAGACTACTATAACATTATAGTAGTCTCAGAGAGTTATATACAAATTATATAAAACTATTAAAAAAATCGCTGAAAAAATCTTATAAACATATTGTTAATGAAAAGTATGATAAAATCACTCTCGAAAAATTTTAAATATTGATAACAGTTCAAAACTTTACCTTTATAGTAAACTTAAAAATGAAATTAAATTGAAGACTACTTGCACAATCTAAACAATTTTATGTTCTCCTTCGCTTGCTCATCCGAACATAAAACTTTTCTGATTACTTCAAAGACAACTTAAGACTGTTGTGAATTGAGAGATGCACCAAAGCCGTTTTAATAAACGTTTTCAACAATATGTTTCATTCATATTCAATATATTAAAGTCCAAATTATATTAAATTATATTGAAGTCCAAATTATCGGCACAATCCTGGAATCACACAATCTACAAATACAAATAATATGAATTAGAACAAGAAAAACTTCCATATACAAGCATTGTAATAAATAATATCTAAATATAACTGTAGAACTCGCTTTGGTGTTTTCTCGATAATTAGAAAAGGCGCCAAAAGAATTATCTAAAGGTCTTAAACCGAATTACTTCTAATTACGCAAAGAAAAATAAATACAATTATTTTATTAAATAAGAAATATTATTAATAGTCGTCAACTTTTAACAAAATTCCGTGTAAGTGACCATAACTTGGAAATTGAAATAGGACGCTATAAAAATATTCAAAGAGAACACAGACTGTGCAGGTTTTTCCTTCATTGCCAAATTAACAGTAATATTAGAAATCACCTTATAAATGCAATTAAAACCTCTAATTTTAACCAGCTTGACTCAAACTATGAACTTAAAACTATTCTAGATCCCAATAAAGATATTTTGTCTAGTGTTGTAGAATATATAAAGCAATCTATGGAATTGCGAAAATAAGGTCCACATTGGTCAATTATATATTTTATAGTGTGTTACATAGATCGATTTATCAGCTTTATTCTAAAAATTATTAACCGACACGGAGCGATAGCACGGAAACTGAAAAATGCTTCGGAAGCGGATTGTTTGCCAATCATGTTGAAAAAAAAAACGTGAATCATTTTAATATCCTAATGATAATGTTTCTTTTTGACAACAATATATTTTGTTGATTATTCAAAATATTTATATGGTAACTGGCATTTATATACATGTACATGCATAATAATAATCCATTGTATATATTTTAGTTAATGTCCAGTGTAAACTATTTCATACATTTCTATGAAGAAAGGGTTTCTCATTTTATGATATATTTTGCACAATGTAATTTAAAGTATTAACTCCGTGTTTTAACGTCGAACAAAATAATTATTATTTTTCTTCATATTTCTTAAAAACAATTGAATATCCATATAATTAAAATTTGTTTTGTGCTCAATGGAATTTACTAGGACAAATTAAATTTTATTGACAATTTTCGGATCAAATGTGATGAGGTTTATATTTAGGTATGTGCCAAACAGGGAAACAATAAACTGGTAGGTTGGAGACCATTCAGACTTCGTTTAGATGATACACGTCTTCAAAATCAATACAGTTTAAAATTTTGGGGAGTAAAAAAAAAGTGAAAAGCGAAACTTTTCTTTTTGTATTGTTTATTTTGAACTAAGAATGTCAATATAATACTCTAATTGACAAACCAATCAAAAATTTGTTTGAGATCATTCATGGTTGACTGTTGTAATGTTACACCACTGTCCCAGGTTAGGGGAAGGGCTAAGATCCCGCTAACATGTTTAACCACGCCACATTCTGTATGTATGTGCCTGTCCCAAGTCAGGAGCCTGTAATTCAGTGGTTGTCGTTTGTTGATGTGTTACATTTTTTTGGTTCATTTTTGTACATAAATTAGGCCGTTAGTTTTCTCGTTTGAATTGTTTTATATTTGTCATTTCGGGGCCTTTTATAGCTGACCATGCGGTATGGGCTTTCTCATTGTTGAAGGCCGTACGATGACATATAGTTGCTAATTTCTGTGTCATTTTGGGTTCTTGTAGAGGATTATCTCATTGGTAATTATACCATATCTTTTTTATATATATAGTTGTATAAACAGTGGCATGTGTCCTAATTATTAAAACAAGGGGCAGAAAAGTATTAAACAGAAATAACTTTTTTTAAACCATATTTTCAAACTTCACCTTATAGATTGCTGTTCGGTGTGAGCCAAGGCTCCGTGTTGAAGGCCGTACCTTGACCTATAATGGTTTACTTTTATAAATTGTTATTTGGATGGAGAGTTGTCTCATTGGCACTCATACCACATCTTCCTATATCTATTCACTGCATGATTTAAACAGCTTGAAATTGGTTCATTTATTTTATCTTAGTGCATATACGATGAAGTGTCCTGAAGGGCTCTCTTCATAAAAACAATCTTACTGCAAAAATTGATAGCAAGTTATACTTGAACGTTCAGTATTTTTCTCGTTAGATTTGATCGTGAAATTGATCGATGTGCGGGTTTTTACAAATACCGAAAATAAAGAAGATATGGCGTAAACGTCAATGTACAATCAACCCAACGAGAAAAATAAAAATTATGAGACATCTATAACTAGGTTTGAGTTGGAGAAATAATTAAATGCCATGTGATTGTATTTAGGTTTAAAATTTGTGTTTTTTTTTCGATTTATGAAGAAGTCAATTAGAAAAAAAAAAGTAAATTACGCCAAAATAGAATACAAAAATTAGATGCATGAAATAAAGTAATATCATAAGTTTACAAAAATGTACCTAGGTGCATTTAATAAAGCAATTTATTATTATCTTTTTTTTCATTGTAATTTTATTTTTATTTAAATTTAATGTTACCCGATATGGAGTCTTCATAAAAGATAAAATTCGCTTGAATAGGTATTTCTGGTGTACATAAAATTGAGAATGGAAATGGGAATGTGTCAAAGAGACAACAACCCGACCACAGAACAGACAACAACAGAAGGTCACCAATAGGTCTTCAATACAGCGAGAAATTCCCGCACCCGGAGGCGTCCTTAAGCTGGCCCCTAAACAAATATATATACTAGTTCAGTGATAATGGACGTCATACTAAACTCCAAATTATACACAAGAAACTAAAAGTAAAATAATACAAGACTAACAAGGCCAGAGGCTCCTGACTTGGGACAGGCGCAAAAAGCGGCGGGGTTAAACATGTTTATGAGATCTCAACCTCCCCTATACCTCTAGCCAATGTAGAAAAGTAAACGCATAACAATACGCACATTAAAAGTCAGTTAAAGAGAAGTCCGAGTCCGATGTCAGAAGATGTAACAAAAGAAAATAAACAAAATGACAATAATACATAAATAACAACAGACTACTAGCAGTTAACTGACATGCCAGCTCCAGACCTCAATTAAACTGATTGAAAGATTATGTCTTCATCATATGAATATCAGGCACAATCCCTCCCGTTAGGGTTTAGTATCATACCATCATAAAATATACGAGAAGAGCATAACATGTATATATCTCAGTACTAACTACAATATACGAAAATTACACGGCTGCGTATTGTAAAGTTACCGAAGGAAGATTAATGCCAAATTTATATCCCCGGACGACGAAATTACCGGTTTGTCAAAACAGTAAGTTGTACTTTGCGCCATAAATAGAAAAGGTTTGAATCGCGCTCATTTCTTCTTTTCTTATTGAATGAATTTCGCCAATAAATGGAACTTATTGTGCCATATTTACCCCAGTTTTTGGTGGGGTTCGTGTTGCTTAGTCTTTGGTTTTCTATGTTGTGTCATCTGTACTATTATTTGTCTGTTTGTCTTTTTATTTTTGGCCATGGCGTTGTCAGTTTGTTTTCGATCTATGAGTTTGACTGTCCCTCTGGTATCTTTCGTCCCTCTTTTACCTCTAAACGATTAACCTATTTACATGCAACATTAGAATACTCACTTGAATGCAATGTTAACTGGCTGAAAAACTAAGTCCGTTTATAAATAAAATATGAATAAATAGGATTTTTCTACAAAATTTAATTCTGGATACTATCTTATGATCATAAATAAGCTTCTGTCCAATTTTGGTAGAAATCCGGGATATTTTAAGAAAGTTATTAAAAATTTTAAAACTTTAACCACAAAGTTAATGTTAATGTTAAGGTTAACTGACAGAAAAATTAAATCCATTTAAATAAGTAAAATACCGGTACGTCCAAAAACCGTTCAGGATCTCCTAAGTGCACTCAGGACATAAAAAGTGTACGCAGAACATGTACGAGAAGCTTAAGAAAGCATAAGGGTATGCATTCGATAGATAATTTAATTTTTGATCTTATGTTTTTTGTGTTGATACAATCAATTCAATATTTGAGAAGTTATTTACGTTTTTATCTGCACGCGCCGGTATTTGGGATTTGTTTTGCACGACCGATGATCATATTCAATACCAATTATGGTGTTTATGAGGTCGTTTGATCTTTAATAATTAGATGTGTCACTGTGATGGTAATAAACACATACAAGAAGACTCTGTAAACAAACAAAAAAGGGTGCCTTTGAAAAGTAATATATTGTTTTAGCGTTTCAACTTTGTTATAATTGAAGCGTATTGAGAAATCTTCACAAAGTCTGAAATTTTTTCCTAACAATTTATTTCATTTGAAAACGTTAAAATATGGATACAAACCCCGTTTTAACAGCGTTTGTCTACTCTTGCCTATTGCCGAACATTCTAAAACATAATGAAACTCGTCCTCAATATCACCGGAATAACATAAAAGTATAAATAAGATGTTCTCTCTGATTATTTTGCCACCTACCAATTTCAATAAATTTATCTATTTTTCTTGAAACTCTAACTCAAATAATTCAGCGCCCTCTATCAACTACCGTTTCGCGAGGATCGTAGAGATCGTAATACAACGTGACTGGATTATTCGGGTTATTGAAACTCCTGATAGAGATGAACATTAAGGAGTAACCGTTTGATTACTAGGGAGGGGGTGGGGTAGAATGAAAAATTTGTCCTGCATTTTTTTAAGTTGTAATCTCTGTACTGCGTTTTATTTTTTTACTTTATTCGGTCCTGCCTTTTTGTTATTAGTTTATTCTGACTTTTGTTTACATAACTTGTCATCCTGCCTTTTTTTTGCAAAGTTGCTCACCCTGCCTTTTTTTAGGCAGTGGCTATTTGTCCGGCTAATGTCTATTCTTCCGGCAAACCGGACAAATAGCACTTTTACGGTATTTTGCTATTTGTCCAGCCGAAAATATAATGATGAAGATATAACATCGTGTTTTTAAGGAGATAATTAAAGACTGAGTATTTATGAAAAATCGTCTAACATCGTTTTATGAAAAAGAACAAAAAACAAACTCGGACTTTTGTATTAGTATCTATACAGACTAAGCTCGGAGGTCTAGTTCATGCTCATAACATATCATGCTAAAGTTCTGTATATGCATGTAAAAGTTACCAATGGAATTAAAAATAACATCTATCGACATGGGACGGCGTTTCTGTCAAAAACTGTTTTTGCAATAGCAGTAGCTTAGTGTCAAAATAAAATCACAGATCAACGTAATCTAAAGATGTGTCAATATGACAGGAAAAGAGAATAATGTTAAAGAGTTGATCTAAATCTCGATTGCTCGTTTATTCATTTATCTCACAAAATAATCCGTGTGCATTATTGCCCAAATTACAAGATACTTACTATTGAGTGCAAATGAACTTTCTTAAATAAATACAGCTTATAATTGTTATGAAATCTATTACTTTTAGGAGAATGGCTAGCCGGAACAATAGCAAAAATGTCTATTCTTCTGGCCATCCGGAAGAATAGCTTTCATCTAAAGAAATTTGGGGGAGGGGCAATATGACTCTCTTTTTAGTTGTTCTACCTTCCTGTAAGGTAAAGATCCGGGCTACCCCAACCCTGGTATCATATTCCCAGTCAGGCATATCAGTGCATGTTCATAGATCTCCTTTGTAGTAAAACTTAGAAATAATGCATGTTTAATTTAGTCATTTTTTCCGAATGCTTTTTTCCTCCATGGGGTATATGGGGTAAATCAGCAATTTCAGTTTGATTTCAGGTTTTATTCCTATCAGTTATCATGTATACGATATTGTTCTGGAGTCACTCCTATAGAAATTTGTTTTAAAAACAATCACATTTTCTCCAGTTTTATTTATAACATCTTTAGATATAATTCACGATCTCCAATTCTCAAAACGTCCATTGCATACGCGCGTTTGTTATTCGACATGCACCTCATCCGGGACACTCCCGCACCACATGACACTTTTATTGATATTGAAGATTTGCGCATCCGCAAACGGGTGGCCGGACAAATAGAGATTTTTAACTATTCTTCCGGTTTTTTTATACACAAAACTACTGTCCTGCTTTTTTTTTTTTTTTTAAATACATTTCTTGAACGAGTGAAATTCTAAAATAATTATTTATCAAGCTTTTATCTCTATTGCGATAGCCTATTTGTCAATCTAATTTCAAATTCCAGGAAGTAATTTTTTAAGATTTATTCCCCCATTTGAAATTAACTCGTTCTTGTCCAGTAATAAAACCTCGAACGAGTTTGAAAAGGGAAATAAAATTTGAAGAAGGAATTTCTCATCAACATTTACTCTTAATTTTCATGAAGCAAGATTTTGTGTTGAATCGTAATTTATCGTAGGACATGTATAAAACTCCGTCCGTTCGGAAAATATAAAACAGGTAAAGATCATAAGAGAAACTTTATTAAAATGCGTTGAAAGTGAGTTTTTTTTTCCCTTCATTATCGTAAAAATGCACAACGCTAAAACATGTAAAAGTAAATTTATTAACATAAAACAATTCCGAATCAACTTTAAAATATCGTATAACGTGTATAATCTAATTCTGATGATATTCATAAGCAATTAGGATAATCAAATTAATTTTGTTGATTGGATAATTCACGACTGAGTAGTTGTGTAATCAGTGACACGTGCCCTCATTGTTTTATTAAAATAACAAATATCTCTTGAAGTTCGTTTTTAAAATCTAACAAAATTTACCTCTGAAATAAACAGCGTACATGTAATATGATAATAATTCGATAACATTTGCGAAATTAAATGATTGTTTTATTGCCGCAAATGAATGCTGCAGTTTTCAAAATAAAGTGACGCAAAAGAAGAATTGTTGTAATTAAGTTGTGGCGCAAATTAAATCTTTTTTCACGCATATGGATATCGGCCTTCAAAACACCGTTTGTACACTAACAAATGTGTATTCATCTTTTACGCTGTCTATATAGCCTGAGAATAAAAGTTTTGGCTATTTTAATTTTAGAATAGAATGAACAAGTCAGGAGATCGTTAAAAACCTTAAGTGAATCGGAAAATGAGGTATGCACGATAAAAGGAAATAGTTTGGTGCGTCGGTATGAAATTTCACAGAAATATTTGTAAAATTTGCATTAAGTCTTTCAATAACAACAATTTGTAGAATATATTATTTAGTTTCTTTCATATATACAATTGCAATATGTTTATAAATAATGTAGATTTGTATTTTATCATTGATTGCATGCATAACGTCCAGTGACAAATATTTCATGTATTCGTACATAGAACAAATCAACAACTTTAAAATACAATTGATTGGTTATTTCGATCTAAATGATTTGCGTTAAAATTTGTGAAACTTGGAGAGAAGCTTACCTCAAACACAAAGAAATACAAAAAAAATGGTAGAGTTATTTTTCCGTTCTGTATTTTACTCATGCATGAACTTAAGCACTTTTTACAGTCAAAATGGTTGTTTTAACAGTTTTGACACCGACAGCAGGAATCGGAAGCGACGCTGGTTCCGTAGAAGTCTTCACGAATTTTTATATACATGTATCCGTGGCAATCTTCGGTTTATATCAGACTCTGACATTGAGGGGAAAAATACCATGGATCGTGGATGTCTTGTCTTATTTGAGAGTTATATATATTTCGCGGTATTTGATATCATATTACTCATGTGAAAATGTGATGGACGGAAATGTTCCCCTTCTTTTTATATAGCAGGGTATTCCATAGTGTAATGATATAAGTTGCAGATTTTTTTTCTATCGGTAAGAAATTGTATACAGTTCAAAATCTACATTAACTTATAGTACATTTAAAGTAAGTTTATTGCATTGCTAAACGTTTCTCAATCAAGATAAAACGTTCACAACCAATACAACCAATACTATTTATCACGACTGAATAAGTTTTATGTAAAATAGATAGTTCACTTTTCATTGAACTAAGGGTATTGTTTAGGTTATTTTTCTTTAACATTTTGTAAGATCAAATTTGAAATGTTATTAACATAATGATTCAAAGTTACAAAAAGACATGAAGAAGTAGTATAAAACAAAAATATAATAATTAAAATAACTTATTTGCTTTAATTAACAAGTGAAATGTTTCCAATCCAATGTTTCTAATCTAATATAGTCCAAAGAGTGACACGAGGTAGAAATATGGTTACTACAGGTCTCTTCCGGCTGGCAGTAAAAAAAAACTTGCCAAAGTTGGGCATCCGTTTGGTTGTTTGGGATATAAGTACGCAACCAACTATCAATCAATCCGATCTAATATTTTTTTTTATGCCGCATTTTTTTTTATATTAAATCATTTTATTTCAAAATAATAATTGAAATAACTTTCTGAAATAAAACCCTAACATATATCATATACGCTTAACAAAACGATATACCATACGATAGATGAAACGCTAAACGATATCATATACCATACGATAAACGAAACGCTAAACGCTAAACTATACCATGTACCATACGACAAATAAAACGCTTAACGATACCATGAACCATACGATATACAAAACCCTAAACGATGACATTTACCATACGATGAACGAACGCTGACCGAACGCTGACCGAACGTTGTACGAACGCTATACGATTGATGTACGAACGATGACCGAACTCTAAACGAACGATGACCGAACGATGTACGTACGATTCCCGAATGAAAAAGTGTTAACTTTAACGTTACAGGGACTGTAGTCTATTGAGGTATTCATTTATAAAATTGATTGCACGTCTTACTTAGACAACTATTCAGTATAGTATCGCTATTTTTTGTAAGTTTTTTTATTACATTAGTCGTGAAAACTTCGATTTTTTTTTCTTGTTTGTATTCCGTGAGTACAAACAAAATGGCGGACTCCGACTGTTTTGAATCTGTTGAAGAAAGCTCTTCAGTAGGCAGAGGCTATGAGTCTGACTTCTCCACAAGAGGTATGTCTGATAATTCTATTGAAAGGGAGAGCAAGAAACGCAAATTTGCAACCCCTAGTCCAAATAAAAGTTACTCACTAGCAATCCAAACCCCAGCCGCAGTCCGATATAGACCATTACACAATGCCCCTCGACCCTCTGTCCCCGATAACCAGCATATCATTATCAGTGCTAGAGGTGTTCGCCTAGCAGAAGAAAATCCCATCAAAATTCAAAAAAATATTTCAAAGGAGTATGGAATAGTTAAAAATATTAGACCAATAAGATCTGGTAACATTATTGTACACTGTATGGATGGTATGCAACTAAAACAACTGATGAAAGCGACTCAGCTAGGAGAATGGCAAGTCAAGTGCTCTAAACCACAAAGTCTTCTGAGCTCACAAGGATGCATATATAATGTACCTCAGGAATATTCTGAGGAAGACATTAAATATGCATTAAATGAATATGGGGTCACAAAAGCCACAAGGCTTACATATTATGACAAACAACAAGCCAAAAGAGTACCCTCTAGAACTATAAAATTGTTCTTTAGCATACCACAAATGCCAACATCTGTATGCATTGGGTTTCTAAAGTACAGAGTTAAACTTTTTGTACCCAAGCCACTCCAATGCTATAATTGCCAACAGTTTGGCCATGTTGCTACAAATTGTAAAAGGGATAAAGCATGTGTAAAGTGTAGTTTAAGACATGAAGGCCAGTGTAATACTGATACAGCAGTGTGTGTAAACTGCAAAGGTCCTCATCAGGCAAACTCCAAAGATTGTCCTAAAAGAGTAGAAAAACAAAAAGCTCTCAAAAAGAGCAAGGAATTAAAAATATCAGTCGGTGAAGCCACCAAAATTGTAAAAGGTGAAGACACTAAGACCTTTGTTGCTGAGAAAGAATTAAATATGCAACATATCAGTAAAACAAAAACCCACAAAAACCTATATTGGGTGAAGTAAATACTACTGTTTCCCAAATGGTATCAATAATGACTATTGCAATAACTCATATCATTAATGCTCCAAAAGAGAGAATTACAGTTGAGAATGTAGCAAAGTACATCAGTGAAGTGGCCAAAACTCTAAACTTGTGTAATGTTGACACAGATCAAATGAATCATTATATTGAGAAAAGCCAGTCCATCAGTATATAAAATTCAAAATAATCAATACATATATATATATATATACTAAATAAGTATTAACCTGAAGAACATCATTACTAATATCATGTATTTTATAATTATATTATTTACAATAATGACTAGTTCATTTGTTATACATCAGTGGAATTGCCATAGCTTTCATGGTAATGGTCCAGAATATATATGGAATTTATCAAATTCATCTATTTATCCAGATGTAATATGCCTACAAGAAACTTGGTTTAAAAATGAAAATGATCTAATTGAAATTAACGGTTACACAGTTGCAGATTTCTCAGTTAGAGATGATATAAAGGGCGGTGGCACAGCTATATATGTCAAAGTAGACATCCCATACTCTAAGAAAGAAATAACTTCAAAATTTGAAACTTCTGTTGCTCAAATATTAATAAACAGTGATATGGTCACCATTATTAGCCTATATGATGCATCAACAGATACAAAAGAAGATGATTATATAAATCTCTTGAATCAAATTGAAGGTAAATTTATTATCTGTGGTGACTTTAATGCTCATCATTATCTATGGGGTAGTAATAAAACTGACACTAAAGGTAACTCATTGCACAATGCTATTAGTACCAATAATATTATAGTTTTAAATGATGGATCAGGTACTAGACAAAACCCCTCCGATTTACAATTGTCATGTATTGATATATCAATGTCTAGTGTACAGCTAGCACACCAAATAACGTGGACAGTAGATAATAAATCCTTATATGGTAGTGACCATTTTGTAATACAATTATCATTGAATCAAACCTCATCGTGTTCAAACAGCGAACAAGAGTTGATTTGGAACTATAAAAAAGCTAATTGGGATGGGTTCGCCAGTTCATGTCATAAACAACTTAGTGAGAGCATGGTTACCGACAATATTAATGAATCATGTACTCATCTCACTAACACTATCATTAAAATTGCTGGTGAGCACATCCCTTCTAAGAAAAGGAGGAAAATAATAAACCAGAGGTACCCTGGTGGAATGAAAACTGTACAAGGGTGGTAAAAGAACGCAATAAAGCTCGTAACAAGGCCAGACATACGGGGGGTGGACATGATTATTTATTATACAAAGAAAAAGAAAAGGAATGTAGAAATACTATTAAATTAACACAGCAACAATATTGGGAAAATTTCTGCAGTGGATTGAATAATAATAATAATATAGGGCAAGTATGGAATACAATTAAGAGAATGATGGGTAAAACAATTAATTCTCTAATTATGCCTACTTTGATTTACAAAAATAAAATATATGAATCTACTAAAGAAAAGGCTAATATATTAGCTGAAGCATTTGCCAATGTAAGCAGTTCTAGTAACTACTCAGAAGCATTTATATCACATAAAGAACATATAGAGTCTATAGAAGCTGAAAACTTGAAAGAATATTTTTCTAAAAACTCCCAAAGTTATAATGAACCATTTACCCTTAATGAATTACAGGATGCTATTGCTGATACATCAGATACAGCTCCAGGTAAAGATAAGGTTACCTATAGTATGTTTAAAAGCTTTAGTGATACATCACTTGGTGTACTTCTTTTATTATATAACAGAATTTGGTTCTCACAAGATCTTCCTCTGGCTTGGAAACATTCAATAATAATTCCAAGTTTTAAAAAGGGGAAAGATTCAAGTGACCCACATGCATATAGACCAATAGCTTTAACATCTAATTTTGTAAAAATTATGGAAAAGATGATTAATAACAGACTGAGGTGGTACCTTGAGAAAATCATATTTACTCACCTTATCAGAGTGGATTTCGTCAAAATAGAAGTACGATGGAACAAATAATTAGACTTGATAACGATATACAAAAATCATTTTAAAAAGAATATTTAGTTGGAGTATTTATTGATTTCCAGAAAGCATTTGATATGATATGGAAGTTTGGACTTCTAAACAAAATGGTTGAAATTGGGATAAAGGGTAACATGCTCGGTTGGGTTAATTGTTTTCTCACTAACAGAACAATACAGGTCAAAATAAATAATACTCTTTCTGATACTCTCACGATCCAAAATGGTACCCCTCAAGGAAGTTGCATCAGCCCGACATTATTCAATATTATGGTAAACGATATCCCTCATATATTAATAATTGTTCTATTTCCCAATTTGCAGACGATAGTGCAATATGGTTGGGTGGTAAAAATATTGGTTATATTCAAAGGAGAATACAGAAAGATCTTGACAATATCAAAACATGGTATGATAAATGGGGATTTCTCATTTCCCCCTCTAAAACTGTAGCTATTGTGTTTAGTAGAAAGAAAAAGTCTGAGAAGTTATTATTAAAGTTAGGTAACAGTTTATTACAAGTAGTCAATGAGGTGAAATTTCTAGGAATAATTATTGATAGTAAATTGACTTGGTTAAAACATATACAATACATAGAGGCAAAATGCAGTAAAGTCTTAAATTGCATGAAACTTCTAACAGGTACTAAATGGGGAGCAAACAGCCATTCTCTTAGAAACATATATATTGCACTTATAAGATCTAAAATAGACTACGGATGTGAAGTATATAATTCCGCCTCAAATTCCGTAAAGAAAATACTGGACCGGGTGCAAAGTCAAGCACTTCGAATTTGTACCGGTGCATATAAAAATGTAGCCACAAATGGACTGCAAGTAGAAATGGGTGACCCACCCTACGAAGGAAGTGTCTTATTACAAAATCTTTCTTGAACATGTCTAGTCATGAAGATAACCATCCAACTAAGGAAAGCTTAGCAAAAAGGCAACATTTCTTTGCTACTCCAGGAAATAAAACAGAATAAAAACCATATTCTATAGTTTCAAAAGATATGATTAATCAACATGATAAGATATTAACCAAATATATAAATACATACAATTCCCAACACCCCTTGGCATTTGACTAAACCCCGTGTAAGTACACAACTCTCAAATCTCATCTCGAAAAGGACAATCCACACTTAATTCGAAGTAACAGTAACTTCATGATTGATACGCAGTATCGCCAGTTTTTAAAAATATATACTGACGGATCTAAAGATCCAAATTCCAATAAAACCTCATGTGCATTTGCAATACCTGAAATGGGAATAAAAAGGTTTCAAACTGCCTAAGAATATGTCAATTTTCACTTGTGAGCTTATGGTAATATTTCTGTCTCTTATATGGTTAGAAGAATTTAAACCAAATAATGTTATTGTGTTTGTCGACTCTTTATCAGCTCTCCAAGCCTTAAAGAGTGATTTATTTAAGGTAAAACATTATTTATTGTACGATATTATATTTTTATACAACCAGTTAGTCAAACTAGGTAGCAACATAACATTTGAGTGGATCCCAAGCCACGTCGGAATTTTGGGAAATGAAATTGCAGACCAGACTGCCAAAGTGGCTCTTAATAAAGGTACAATAGATTGTCATATTCCCCTATATAAGGAAGACATCAAATGTTTAACAAAAAACATTTTAAAACAAATTTGGCAAAAACAGTGGTCAGACAACCCAAAGGGAAGATTACTACACTCCTTCCAAAAAAATGTATCTTTTAAGATTACTATTCCACAAATGAATAGAGAAAATGAACGAATAATATTCAGATTAAGATCTGGCTCTATTAATGTCAATAAATATCTTCACAAAATAGGGAAAAGCCCGAGTGAAATTTGTGAAAACTGCAAAGTCACAGACGATGTTGTACACTTTCTATTAGTCTGCTCAAAATATGATGTGCAACGAAAACAGATGTTTGATACGCTTAAAAATAATGGAGTCATAGATCTCTCATTGAAACACCTTCTATCCGGATACACACACACTTTTAGTCCCGTGCATAACTATCTACGGGAAACTAATATACTTATAAGAAAATAGGAAGACTCTCAACTATAAGTGTTATTTAGCTTTAGTTTAGATATTATAAAATAAATAATTATGTATTTGGAACCGGTGTATATGAATTATTTCTCAGATGGTCCCTCAAGTTAAATTATTTCATCAAGTTATACAACCAGCAAGATTAAAAATAAAAGAAAAACTCACCCGAATATGAAATCATTTCCTTTTTTAATATCCATAGAATAATGATAAGCAAGTCACAAGTGCAATGCACACTTCACCTTTGTGTCAGTCCATTGAGCGTAATCAAACAGACTTTTTTCTACCTGTGTCATACATCAGTAAATCAATCACCTTTCAAACACCAGTACTAATTGACCATGAAATGCACGCATTTAATTTTAACAAGTATCAACATTCTATTTAAACACGCTGATCTATTGAAGATTAGTACACTAGATATGTTAACAGTAAATACAACATCACTATAAGATTCTCTACAACGGACAATTACAGTCATATTTTTAGAAATTAAGAAATAAAACAACAAACACGACACAATATGCTCATATATTTAACAATAGAAACATTTGCTACAGGCTTCCTTTTTTTATGAAAGTGCCTCTAACATTTATCTTAATTATTTAACGTTATATGTTAAAAGATTAAAGGAAAAGTAAGAACAAAGGAAAATACAATATGTCTTTTCAGATTTTCACAAACTGACAATTATAGTCATATTATTAGAAAATAAGAAAACAAACAAACACAATCATTAAACTCATCTATTTTTAGAATAGAGACAAGCGCTAACTCCTTTTCTATGACAATAAAATGATAAAATCTAAAATTTGTACTAGAGGATGTCAGTTAAACAAACACACACAGATTATAGTATATATATATATGCACATCCCAGCACTTCTGTTTCGCTGACATTCTCTGTACTTACAACAAATTCAAACAATTGCATTGTTTTAATAATATACTGGTATTAATTTTTTTTTTTAATTTTTCTATTTTTACTCCATTTATATATTACATATATATATATATCTAAATAGGCGATTAAGGGTGTAGGTAGGGGTGATTTCTCATTCAATGACAGAAGTGTTTTTTTTTTCTCGTCAGGGAAGGAGGAATCACTAAATACCAGTATGTCTTTGGAAATTTATTTGGAAAAATTGACGCAACTTGCCGTTATGGAAAAGGAAAAACTACAATCAATCCTTACTTAAGGATTCTTTATTTGCTACATCAATCGTGGGAGACGTCCTTACATTGGTAGCATTTAACTAGCACATGTCTTGTTTTATGTTTCTAAATATCCTTTTGTTATAAGTATATCACAGACGACACAAAGGTGAACAACCAAATAAAATTTCTAAACAATTGTATGATACCTATCAATTAATAATGTACATTTCATTAGGAACTATCATTTGCTTTTTTTTTTTTTTTTTCATTTTCCTATTACATGTACCTTTTGTTATGTGTTTTTTTTTTTTTTCTCTACATATAAAGACTTTATTGCAACACAGTCAACCATGCTCTTCTAAATTTCATATAATTACTCGCCAAAACGTAATACTAAAAATAACTTAAGGACTGAAAGTATATATACATAATATTTATGTTATATGAATTTGAGGCGCAATTACTAATTAAGTAAGCCGCCTACCAAAACCAATAACAACAACAACATAATTTATATTTATAGGATATGCTTACCGATATGCTTCTGTCGTGTACCCAATACATATAATTCATATTCCTTGTCAAGTGCCGCATGTTACATCCCCAGAGCTAGTTAAACGGCATAGTTAATCTGCAATAATAAAATAGTTGAAAGTTTATTACTTCCCTTTGAAAGAATTGTTTCCGATAATTTATTTGTGTTTGGCTATGAGGAATAGTTTTATAAAGTAATACCTTTATCAAATAAAATTGTTATCTCTCTTTGTTGTTGCTTTTTATATTTCAAATTAATGAGTACAATTATTATTTTGCAATTTTTTTTAAATAGTGTCACCCTTTCAAAAGAAGTTATCAAAATGTATAAATACAATATATGCCCAATGGTGATACTTGTTAATTTTATTAATTAAAAATAATAAAGATGAACTAAATTTAAAAGCTACATGAAATATTAAGACATCTAAAGAAGTAAAGAAAAGGCCTACCTGTGTCATGTAGAAAAATCCATAAATCAGTTGTTTTGATGACAAAAGCATCTTTTTGAGAAACACATTCCTTTTTTTTTTCTTCAATGTATTCAACACAAATCTTGACTAGATATCAAAAAGTACTATTTATATCAAAAAGTTCAATATCTCTGAGCAATCAATACAACAGACATGCACATATATATATATTATGAGGAAAAATAATAAAACAAAAGATTGTGAAAGCAATTATATTGTGGTAATTTCTTATCATATGGGAAAATGTAACCTGATATACATCTGGCAAGTATTAAAACTGAAAGTACAGTTAGATTCTCTGCTGGAACCAATTACTGCATGTCAAATGTCTTAAATGGTGTCTGATAAGCCATCGCTACCTAGTAGCGGTTTGACGACCCTTGTGTGTCTGACTGTGTAGTGGAAGCGGAGTACTGCTTGAGTAGGTGTTAGGTGCCGTTCTTCGCACGTATAACTACTAGTAATTTAACCCCACTGAATTTTGTGTATCATTGATCTTCATGTACAAATAGGGAATACAAAAATGAACCAAACTCAAGGTAAATTTACAGATCAATGTCGATATATACATGAGGTGAAAGGTGTTTACGTTAATCGTTGAAGATCTTCCAGCAACTCTCGAGTAGCAGCAATGATGGTGATCTTTTCATCTATGGGTTTTTTATTTATAATGCGAGGCAATCTGTCTTGTGTTCAGTAGTGAATCATTGTTTCTTTTTCCAGTTTACGGTTTACTTATATCTTTACGTGTATTATATGCATTATACAGTTATATTCCATTTGTTTTTTCTGTAATTATGTTATTTTTAATAAAAAATGATTTTTAATTCATTTCGGTTGAAATGATATAATAAGTGCTTGAATTATTTTGTATTTGTACATTCATTTCTTGTTTTTAAAGTAGACCATAGCTTCTTATTAACACAATTTTAGAATTTTTCTATTTTTCTAACAAGTGAAATGACTTATCGTTTATTATTAATACATGCATTGTTACAATTGAATTGTATTTTTGTTTCTCTGTCACTATGATATAGTTGATCGGAATAAGGAATTATATCAATGTACCTGGATATTATATTGAATTGAATTTTTTTTAAACTTTAAAATTTTGCTGATTAAAGCAGTTATATGTAAATGTTGTTGATTATTTATTTATTGGAACTGCATATTGATTAAATCAATTCCAATATGATCAAAATACTTGGCACAGATAATATGTATTCGACAATTGCTTGCAAAATGTATAAATACATATGAATAATCCTCACAAAAAGAAAAAAATGAAAAACACCGAACTGCGATGGAAATTGAAAATGGAAAGTCCTTTATGAAATGGGAAAATTAAAACCTCAAACACATCTAACAAACGGAAAACAACTGTCATATTTCTGATTTGGTACAGACATTTTCTTATGCAGAAAATAGTGGATTAAACCTGGTTTATAGCTAGCTAATCCACTCACTTGTATAACAGTCGCTTTAAATTTACGTGTAAATAGAAAACAAGGAAATTATGCCACACTGCCAAGCTAATACAGATATCAACCAAACAATTATAAAATAATATAATAAGTTTTAAAAGACATTACACAAAAATGAAAAGTGCAATACTGGCGTATAAAAAAGTTTAAGAAGATGAGTATTGCTTAATGACATACAGTTTGCTATACAATTAAACATGAGCGAACAGGATGGATCATCGATCATAAGAAATAAATTGCGATTGTTCACGTCATGCATGTGAGAGAGAAAATTTTCACAGAAACTATGTCACTTACTCATAACTGGGACAAAATAAATTCCGATGCCTAAAGTCTGCAGAGTGTCACTCTTACTGAGGAATATACCGGTGTTCTATTTCATGGCTTGGGTTCGGTCCCTTCCTAATATATCCTCTTTTCATGTAGCAGTAAAACTATCATACACTCTAAATCCCCAAAAACCTTCCAATCGTCTTTATTGTCCAAACTGTTCTATTCAAAATACGCATGATATTTTTGCCACTGAATGTTAGGCAAGTATCAATCAACTAATCAATCAATCTCTTTGTGATTTGATATTCTTAGTTTACAAAGTAAAAATGATTCAGACTTGACAACTGAATGAAAGTTATTGAACTGCACCAGATTTTATTGTTTGTCCAAATGCCGTGTCTGTCGTTTTTAAGGGGAATGGGTGGGGCTGTTAATTTTTTATTCTTTTGATTACAGTGTATGTACATGTATATGTCATTTTTACTACTTTTTGAAACATTAAGGCTAAATATGTAGTATATGTATTATAACTTATCAATTATTTTAGACAATACGTTTATGTTAAGATTTCTTTCATTTCTATTAATATCTTGTTTGGTTGTTGTCTCATTCACTGGTACCCTAGATGAATTATTTTCATGTTTGAATAGATGTAGGCTATTGCCCAATGTATTAAGATATCCAGTATTTGTAAATATGGTATTTTAAAGCATATTGAAATGATATATTAAGTTTTAAATCACATTTACACTAGATTGTTCCAGACATCCAAGCCAGCAAAGGATACTAATAATGTGTTTTCGTTTCAATACGGTATGAAGCATTGTCTCCTTGAGAAGCTACTGTTGAAAACATGTGTATTACCCTATACTTTCTTTCGATTAAAATGAGAAGGGGAAACACACACTTTATGAAAACTGCGATGAAGTAAACATTTCAAATATACACTTAGGTCAATACAAATTACGGAAGTACTTTCTGAATAGATGTAGCTACGTGGTCAAAAACAGTTTACCTTATCCTTAGCCGCTATCTATCTAAGTCTAGACATGATCTTTTTACAATTAAATTTATAAGTTCATTAAAGTTAAATGATTCTTCCATCTTTATTTGTTTTTTTTTTTCACCCGAAGTCTTTTTATTTATTCTATAATTGTTTCAGGTGCAATATGTTCCACAAAATTCAATTTTCCTTTTGGTCAATAACCAAAGACGCAACAAAAAATAATCAAAATGTAATTTTGGTTATAAAACACATTGACAATTAATGAAATAATACTTCACACAAGTTTTCAGCGTCCGAAGCACGTTTTTAATTCGCTCTTATCGGGACGGATCATACAACACATTTTATGAGAACATAGTTTGTATGCACGATAGAAACATGTAGTTACGATATTGACATTTGACTTATTACTGCAATCTTGAAATGTGTTTCTAGTTTCTAGTTGCTGATTATGACTAGATCATATACATTTACACATGTGTCAACATTTATCCCTGTTAATATTATTTTTTTTTGTTATTTGAATAGGGTCTGGATGAAGTTTACAGAATAGAGAATAATGGGCAAAAGTGCAAAGTAAAGCGCAAACTATATAAAGAATAGGGAAAATTAGGGGGAAAAAACAAGAGAAAATTTATGCAGAGTAAAGAAAAAGGTTGAAAAATATAAAGAATACAGAGAAAAAACCCTCCATCCCCCTCGTGACCCTCGTTTACCATTACATTGAATCAGCCCTAGCTACTTAAATATCTACAATATAACGGTTCAGAGTAACTTTAAATCAATTCTTCCATATAAATTCATATAGTTTAGTTTATTGGTAAATAAGTATTATTAAGTAGAACTGTTATTTATTTGGCAAATTGTGCACTTTTTTTGGTAACTGTTGTACTAAAACATGATTATTGCATGTCTTTTGTTTAAAACATTTTCTTTTAATATTTAAGAGAGGTCTATCTAAGTTGTGATGGTTTTTGTTTGACCCTTTGAATAAAATTAAAACCTAATAAAATGTGGTAAATGAAATGAAAATGAGATAAAAAAAATATTTTTGTGATAAGGTTGTTGTGAACTGGTATATTTGAGCCAATCCCATCAATGCAAAAAACGAACACAGGTTTAACTGGAAATTTTTATCGAAGAAAATAATTATTTTTAGATACATGTAGATTGATTTCGTTTCGTTCTATATTTAGATTATCAAAAGCTTCCTTATTGTAACGATTGTCAACATGTCGCTTTCGACAATTTTGATTACTTGCACAGCTTTGATGACAAATACGGTAAGTTTATAGCACTTTTAATTTGAATTTTTGAACTTTTCACTTAAGACAAAAATTTCTTTTAAGAATGTGTGTTCGGTTTTCTTTAATGTAAGATTTCAGAGTAAAAGTCAGAAACACACCCACATTGATTGAAAAATGTAATACATCAATTACCCACAAATATCATTGACCATACTATAGGTATTTTTGTCTTATATTTCAGATCAGGACTTCTGTGTGAAAGCGAACTAGGGAATGAAATAAATTTCTGTTGTTGAGACCATGTCTTTTATGTTTTGTGCGCCTGCAAAAGAAATTTCCTACACACCGATAAAATTGATAGCAAAATTTTTCCTATAAAATAAGTTCTGGCCCATCCACTATACATGTAAAAAAAAGTTCTCGCCCATTTAAATATTTCCACAAAAAAAGTGCTTGCCCCGCCCCATTTTGCACCGGCCCATCCATCTGATAAATATTAAACGGTCCCTAAATATACCACAAAAAATGCAGATTTTTTCCTAAAATCCTGAAACTTTGTTAAAAATTAATTATTCCCTAAGAATTGTTGTACATATTAAGAGCATATTTATGTAAAGAAGATTTTCACAATGTTTTTACAAAAATTCGTTAGTGTTTATCTGTTGAAATAAAAAAAGTTAGGTGTGTCTATCCAAAGGATAGAAATGTCAAAAAACCGAAATTTTGAGTAAATGTCTAAAATTTCGATATTTTTATCTCTTAAAGTAGCACATGAAGGTATATTTTTTATTAAATATTTGAATTGCTTAGGTGAAAAATAGCTTGTATGCAAATTTTCGTAAAACATTCACCGTGGGATCGAAACTGTATCGTATGCCCTTAAGAACATTAAGAATAAGGTTTTTTAATTGTGTACCAGTACAGGTGATTGAAATCAACTAATTGTACAAAAAAAAAGATACTAATCAGGTGAATATAGAAGTGTTTAATGTTAAATTTAAAGTCTTGGTGGCTCCAACTAGAATCAAAACTGGTAGGTATGAGGGTCTAAATGTTAATGAAAGGTTACATTTGATTGTAGAAAAATAAAGTTGATGTAATTTATAACGATAAAACATATTTTATTAGAATGTTCAGGATATGCAGATTCACGAACAAATATTTTTAATGACGAATAGGAACTAGAGGGTTGTTTTAATGATATGTTTCAGGAGAAAAAGATTTTATTGGTATTTCATAACGATATATCTTGTTATTTTTTTGCCAACATCCCAGTATTAATTGCTTTTTTAATAATGCTGTGTTTTATGCTAAAGGCATTGGTATATATAGTTGTTATGTGTATTTTTACAGTCTCTTGCAACTCGCTTCTTTATAAGTTACTGTGTTATTATTTTATTGTATTCTATTGAACTTTGTAGTATGTTTTAATAAAGTATTTTTTGTGTTCTTATTACGTCCGTAGAAAAAAATGTCATTAGATATGTGACTAAAATCAAAATTTGAAATTTTAAGATTCTTTTTGAGTACAGCTTTTTTACTTTGCATATATTATTTCTGTTCTTACTTGTACAAAGATATAATGATGTTGACACAAATGTTTTAAAATTTGCATTACCGAATAACGTATGATCAAAAGGCATCAAGATACCAGGCTAATAATTTTTTAAAACATAAGAGTCATCAGTGGTTCTAAAACAATTACAAAATGAAGAGCAGAGCACGCTGTGCCATATCTGTCTTCGGATAGAATTCAAAATCTTAGTATTCGATAAATATAGCATTTACGTATATGGTACAACTTTTCGTAATTATCGGTTATTAATTCTCATTATCTCCGAAATATTTGATTTGGCTTTGCAACCGTTTTGATTCGAGCGCCACTGATGAGTCTTATGGAGAATGACTAAACGCGTATCTAAAGTATCAAAGTATAAGGCTTGTATCTTTGATGAGCTTTTACAAATAATAACAGTATTGATGTTATTCAACTCAGCAGAGTGTTTACAACTGAGCTGGTGATACTTTCATAAAAATTGTTGACAACGGACGCTTACAAAATATTCATAAGAGTTTCATGTAAAACGATTATGTATATTAATAAAATATAATAACAAGATTTTATAAAAATAGGAAGATGTGGTATGATTGTAAATGAAACAACTTTCCACCAGAGACCAAATGACGTAGAATTCAACAACTATAGGTCAGCGTGTGGCCTTCAACAATGAACAAAACCCATACCGCATTTTTTTCATTTTCTTTCTAGCAAACAACACTTGACTCATAGCTTAAAGCTATAAATTAAAGGAGGTAGGGTGGTAAAAAATCAATATGACAACGCACATTACTATGTTTGCATATTGATTTATTTGTCATTGATACTCACTTAAATGTATTTGTTCATTTTATCTTTTTTATTTAGTTTCTGTGTAGGTATTGAATAATGAAGAGTTTCTCCTTCTTTTCAGTCCAATCGATAATTCTGCAATCCGGATGAAGAGTTCTTATAATAAATGAGAGCTTTAGCGCATATTTTGTGGAAGTGGGGGTCGGTGTTCATTTCACTGTCTGTCTTCAACTGTCGTCATTTCAAAATGTCTTTGAATAAATTTCTTTAACAGTAAAAACTTAATGTTAGTAACGATGTTGTCATAATACGTTGTTACACAACAACTAATCGGTAAACAATTCATGCCAGGCGGATAAACAGGAGCTGACCTGGCACGTCTGTTTGGCTATAATGACGGGGACATGAATGGGTACATCTTTAAAACACAGCTCTGCTAGTCAGGTCTGCTTTTGTCGTTTGTGAAAACAGTAACATGTTTAGCTCTTTGCCGTCCAACCAGGTGATCGCCGCCTTTATTAAAAAATTGGCCTATTTTCTTTGACAAGTTTAGTGACTATTAAATAGCACACTATCTGTAAAATATATCACTTGCTAATTCTATTACCAAACCAGACATTTCAAGCAATTATGCATTCAACACAACAACCAAATATGTTACATAAAGGAAATGATTAGAAATAAAATTAAATGAAAAATAGTGAGGTTTTCATTTTGATACCCAGTCATCTTTTAGGTTTATTACTTTCTCTGTGGTCTTATAACCTGACATAAACTAGCGACCAATGAAGCTAGCGACAAATTCAATCGACCACTAAAGAACACAATGAGAATCAACTTGTCAGAGAATCATATTGTGAAAACCACTAAATCATATTATGAAACAATGTTCTATGAAAAAGAAATTCTTTCTTCTAATACGGTATATATTGTTTTTGAACGTTCAAATGACCAGATATGGCGTTTGAAGTAAAAGGGGACACTTTAACACAAATGACGTCTGTAGGTGTATGCACTGACTAGCTTGCTTGCTGAATGCCGGCATTTTGATATCAATAAGTGCAGAAATATGTATAGTTAGTATATAAAACAAACGTGCCAGCTATTCGAAACTAGTCAAAACTGCTTAATAAAGCCTGCGTCAGATGTTTGATGTATGATGAAATTCTTTGATGAACTTGTTTGGTATTAAATTAATAATAAAGATCCATTTTGTTACATCTTGTGATACGTTTATTTTGCAATCGCCATGGCAGTCAGCAGGGTTTAAGAACATCAGTTGTTCGACCTGTTAGTCAAATATGTTTTGTTAAAATATACATTTTCACGTTTTGGTCTTTTGGAAAATGTTGTTTGTGCTGTAATTAGACCCCTCTACCAAGAAATTTGTTTTGCATGCACACGTATAAAAATTGCAGTTTTATCCAACGCAATCATAGGTTTGAACGTTGTTTTCAATTTAGAGTTGTTTATGATCATATATGTATATATATGTTGTGTACAAGATGTAACGATTTTGTCGTGTCATGTTCATTGGTGATATATATTATGTGTTTGAATGCAGGGAAATAAAAATGGTTCACTAACAAAGAATGTCTTGATAATAGACATGTACAGAATTTCATCATACATCTCAATCAGGCTTTATTAAGATGTTTTGACTTTTTTCGAATTGCTGGCGCGTTTTTTTTTACAGTCACTATATATATTTCTTTACTGATTGACATCAATATGCCGGCATTTAGCAGGCAAGCTAATCAGTGCATTCAGCTACATATATGTCATTGGTGTTGTAGTGTCCCCATTTTACTTCAAAAGCTGACATCTCTGGTCATTTAAACGATAAAATAGCAATATATACCGTATTGGTTGCTAGAATTTCCTTTTATTAGAACGATTTTGCATACTGTGATTTTTTGGTTTTCACACATACCACAAAAATTAATGATTCTTTAACTAAATGATTCTCATTATAATCTTCAATGGTCGCTAGAATTGGTTGATAGGAATTGGTCGCTAGCTTGAGTCTGGTGGTTTTATTCTTCATTTTAGATTTTCTTTTTTTTCTTTCTGAATCATCAGCATACGTTCTTGTAAGTATTCCAGTTTGTATAAAACACGTTATAGGTTTCAATGCGACTAATGCAGATCCATGAATGTGGCCATCTAGTGAGAGGACCATAATTGATTGATTGACTGATTATTGGTTTTAAACGGTACGTTCAACACTATTGTCTATTTCGTTGCTGCCAGCTTTTATTGTTTTATTGCCGGATTACTCGGAGAGAACAACCGACCTTCAGCAGGAAAACTGGCAATTCTAAATCAATTAGGAATTGAGTCGAACGCACTTGCTACGTGCGTCGTTCCAACCTTAAACATCAGTGTTGACAAGCTAGTGATACAGTAGATGAACCACTTAACTACTTAGACCATTCGGCATTCGAGGTCCCCGAAGGGAACAGCACAAAGAACAATGAAGAACAGGTGAAAAGTTTAACTGTGTACTTAAGGTAGAAGTTTAGTTTTTTTTTTCAAATATAAAAAATATCGGTTGTTCAGCAACTTTGGAAATATTCTTTTTAGGTTAATTTGAGTTTAAATGTCCCTTTCGTATCCTTCGCCTATCTTTTAAGGTAGCGTAACATGAAGTTGTTGTCACATCAACTTAAAACTTTGAACACCTGTTCTTTATGATGATACTTTTTTGAATATATGCCAAATTAGGGTTTTACAACTCACATACCATTGAAATGGGAAAGTGGTAATCAGGTGAAAGATTTTGGTTAAGGTTGCATACCATGAAGTAATCACATTAACTTTAACTTTATGCGGAAGTTAATTTTTGACATATATGCCTTTTAGGGATTTGATTCATGTTTTCGCCGTTTGTTGAACAAAGAAATGTGAGAAGTTTACCAGGTACTAGCTTTTGGTGAAAACAGTTTACCATGAAGTTGTAGTCACATCATCTTTTAACTAAGAACACATTTGTATTATGATGGGCACTTCTTACAACATATGCCAAATTAGATGTTTAACCCGGATCTCGCGGTTCACCGAAAATGAAAATGCGATATGGCATGCAGGGCATTTGGATGCTATAAACCCGGAATCTAGTAAAAATATGATTTTCGGAAGGCTTCGGATGAAACCTTCAACATGTATGTATGAGAAACCACGGTGTATGAGAAGGAGATTAAAAGTATACATGATAATTGATATAGGATTTCATCATATAAGAGGTGCATTAAGAAAAAAAGATACTGTCATATCAATTATATATTGAAAGGATTAAAAATGAAATGGTTCTTAAAACATTCATTACTAATTGTACGACATTAAGAAAAGTGAATATTCAATATTCATTCCTGTTTTGTAGAGAGTACCAATAAATCTATATTTCCTGACAATACAAGACTTTTTAGTATATCGGTTTACCTTTCTTATTCAACCTTGACGCTACAACATAAAAGGTAACATCTGCCACATGTGGAGCAGGATCTGCTTACCTTTCCGGAGCACCTGAGATCACCCCAGTTTTAGTGGGGTTCGTGTTGCTCAATCTTTAGTTGTCTATGTTGTGTTCTGTGCACTGTTGTTTGTCTGTTGGTCTTTTTCTTTTTTCTTTCTTTGGCCATGGCGTTGTTAATTTATTTTCGACTTATGAGTTTGAATGTCCCTTTGGTATCTTTCGCCTCTCTTTTTTTATAATTCGTATTAGAATAGAATACATGTATAAAGGGGTCGGGTTTTAAAGTACTGAGCCAAAAGCGTCGCTTTACAAAGCAATAAAAACTTTGTACTGTCGAAACAATTTGTCGAATTTCACTAAACACACATACACACGAACAAACACAAAATAAACTGTATGTCAGATTTAAGCAACAGTATTTTATCGCTGTTCAAATCTGACAAGAGGCTCACAAGAGCCTGAATCGCTCACCTGGAAAACAAATAGACATTTTGATATGTTTGCCTGTATTGAATCAATCATGTTGCTTATTTGTAGATATTATTTAGTGCCATTTCTCGTAGGTCTTGCATTGATGTCATTTTTTATTTTTTTTTTTTTTTTTTTTCATTTTAAGTATTTACTATTTGAGGGAAAAGTACGTCGCTTCATTGAAAAGAAAATTACTTTACATGGGCAATAACTCCTTTCAGTGATCTATTCGCGATTTCAACTATGATGATGTATTTGTATAACTTATTTTGCTGTATTGTTTTGCTATTTATTGATGAACTCCATCTATCTTAAAGTTTGTTTCGGCAAACAATTCATCAAAATTGTTATAAATGTTCAGAGGTCAGTTGACAATTTTGGCCACGTTGACCTAGTTGTAAATCTAGTTGTGCTTAACATATTCGCTATTAAAATTTCTCTCTATCTTAAATGGTTTCTACAAAAATGAAAACAAAAGTGATGAAAACCGATCTGTCAAGTGCAATAACTGTTATAAGCGGTCTATTTACAATTTCAACCAATTGACTTATTTGTAAATCTTATTTTGCTGAACACTTTTAATTTGCTATTTACAATTTATTTCGTTCTACTATGACCCGAAAATTGTTCGTTCAAAGTTCACTTTTAGGATTTTGTATATTTTTATAATTCATGCTTTTTATTATCATTCCGAGTCGTCATTGGTTTTAATAATACAATAGTTCATTGTATGTTACACTATTCAAAAGTTACTTGTATTTTACACTTAACTATAATCCTTTCATTTAAATTAATTATCAAAGATTTGTATTCCTCTTTATGATTAAAGATTGTGTAACAAAGAATATAGATAAATTGACACTAAGTGATAACTGCCGAAAGCTATTCTTGACAAACTTATCCGAAACATGTTTTTAAACCGTTATCCCCGCTCTCGGCAAAACGCGAATTTATATTATTAGATAACAAGATATTTTGATTGGTTCATTTTCCGCATGTCAATCAGTCTTTGAATTTGTGTTTTATATGTGTTTTTATGTTGTTATTCAGTTATGTTTTTGATGATTAAAATATATGGATGCGAAATAAATATGTAAACTTTCCAGCGACTTGGGCTTTATCTAAGATACCGCTAGTTTCCCCCGAAACTAAATGATATGACAGAGGTGACCAATAACCAATGTGTTGGATTTCGACCCGTGTTCTCAGAAGAGTACCTCAAAAGCCAAGCGAGTGACAAAATGTACTTTTATTAACAGTTTTTTTGTTATTAGTGCTATAGGACAATATTAAAGCGAGGAAATGAAACGACGGAAGAAGAGAAAAGGGTGTTATTCGTTTACATTGGACATATTCTTATCATAACTATGCTGAACTTTTAATAATATAATCTAGATCTGTACAACTAATTTCAACATAAACCCTACGAAAATATTAGCGAAATTCAAAGGTGACTTTACCGAAAACCCAAGTCGTTAGTGGAAGTTATTCGAAAACTTCGTTTCATTATATTGGGATGAATCCAAAGTTTGCAATGCATTTCCCCTATTTCTAGAAGAAACCGCACAAATATGGTACAACATATTTTCAGAAGATGTTACAAAAAGTCGAAACAATTTAAAAGTGTGCGTTTTTAAAGAAATACGAATTTTCGTCAGGACAAAATTTTCAGACAAGTACCGAATTAATAAACATATCTCAGCGCGAGGAAGAATCATTGTCAGATTTTATTAACCGGCTTCATATTTTATCGGAAATCCACAATTATGGAGAACAATTTACTTTGTGGAAACTCCGGAATAAATGTAAACCTGAACTTATGCAACAAATGGCATTCGGTAAATGGCCAGAGACAGTGGCGGAAGCGGAAAATCGACTTCGTTCAGTCGACGCGACATCCCAATGTCTACAAGAGGAAGAACAGAAGAGAATGCAGGATAACATCGTCACAGAACTGCGACCGGAAATGGAAAAGATGCTACAACAAATTAGTGCCGTAAACAGCAAAGCGCTCCAGCAACCTTCTACAAGTCTGACAATGGTGGAACCACTTCTTTATTCGGATGATGATTGCAAGGCCAAAGTTCAACATCGAACCAGAACGCCAAGATGACAACGCAGACGTAACCCATGCTACAGATGTGGTCAGTGTGACCATATACCATCTCAATGTCGCTATATTAGAATAAAGTGTAATAAAAGCAAATCCAAAGGCCACAAAGCAAAAATGTGTAGATCAAAACAAAAACATTTTTTGGCACAACCAACAAAATTTATTTCGGCAACGGGTTTAAATAATACAAAAGCAACAAATTTAATTAAAGTTCGGGTTGCAAATCATTTTGGTATGGCTATGGTTGATTCGGGAGCTACTATTTGCGCAATTTCGGCAGATTTTTATTATGCAAATTTGCAAAAGATAGTACCACTTGAAAAGGCATATCTACTTGCAACTGATGCAAGTGGAGCAACTTTAAGAGCAATAGGACAAATCCATGTATCTATAAAAATAAGTCGTTTATCTATGGAACAAACGTTTCAAGGTTTTGAAAATTTTAGACATTCAATTATTCTTGGTTTAGATTTCTTAGATGAACAAAAAGCTAGGCCTAATTTTGATGACAAAACCCTTGTTCTACAGTCCGGTATAACTGAAGTTCCCCTTACTAATGGTGAAAATAATGACAATAGTATTTGCTTTATTTCTTTAATTAATGATGAAGCAATTCCCAGTAGGTCAGAAGTCATCATCGCCGTGCAAACTGTTGACAAAAGTATAAAATCTAAAATAGGTATTATTGAACCAAACCCAGCCTTGGTTGGTAAACAAAATATTGTAGGTGCCACATGTCTTGTACAAATAAGAAACAATCAATCATTTTTACAAGTTCTTAATCCTACAAATGCCAAAGTACGGTTATCGAAACATACAAAAAATGGCAAGTTCAGTGAAATTATAGAGAACTCGATTTCAAGTGAAATCATAGATGACACAATAGAAATAAATTTAATAGATAAGGGTACACAAAATAAAAATAATGAAGCAAAGTACATCGAAATAGCTAAGAGTTTAAATTTCGATTTTTCTAATTCTGATTTAACACCAGAACAAAAACAAAAACTTTTGGTAATGTTAGGAATAAATGGGGACGTTTTTGCTATAAATTTAACCGAACTTCGTTGTACAGATCTTCATCCCCACCGTATTGATACTGGCGAAGCACGACCCGTAAGACAAAGGTTCTACGGGCAATCACCAGCCATGAAAGCAGAATCAAGCAAACATATCAAAGAAATGCTAGACAACAACATTATCGAAC
This sequence comes from Mytilus coruscus, assembly GCA_017311375.1. Taxonomy (NCBI): domain Eukaryota; kingdom Metazoa; phylum Mollusca; class Bivalvia; order Mytilida; family Mytilidae; genus Mytilus; species Mytilus coruscus. The sequence goes on along the minus strand of JAASAO010001624.1, from coordinate 27,650 downwards.
CGTCCCAAAGTGAATGGGCGAGTCCTGTTTGTCTAGTAAGAAAAAAAGGTTCCGCATCTTCATCCTCAGCATGCAATCAACCACAATATAGATTTTGCATTGATTTTCGACAATTAAAACTACTTTGTGTTAAACGCGTATACCCAATTGTTCAGATGGATGATATAGTAGATATGTTAGGCGAGGCGAGGCGAAATTATACAACACTGTCGATATGTTCAATGGATATCATCAAATAAAGTTAGATCCGGAGACCAAACACAAAACAGCTTTCACATGTCACGAAGGAGTCTTCGAATTCAGCCGACTACCAATCGGCCTCTCTAACAGTCCGTACACTTTTCAGCTTGTAATGTCCGAAGCCCTACGCGGTATTAACTGGAAAAATGCACTAGTCTACATGGATGATGTACTCGTTTTTCAAGAACATTTGAAGAGCATCTTCAACACCTTAGGATCCTATTTCAAAAGCTACGGGAAACCAATCTAAAACTTAAACCAACAAAATGCACTTTCGCTGCAAAAGAAGTAAAGTTTTTGGGACACGTTTTGTCAAAAGATGGAATTGCTGTTGACACAACCAAGACAGATGCGGTAAAAACATTTCCAGTTCCCCAAAATACAACAGACGTTCGAGCATTTTTAGGACTTGCAAATTACTACAGGAAGTTCGTTAAAGGTTTTTCTAAAATTGCTAACCCATTACACAGACAACTTGTAAAAGGAGCAAAATTCATTTGGGGCAAGAGTTGTCAACAGTCATTCGAGGAAATAAGGAAACTTTTAATCTCAGCTCCAATACTTGCGTTTCCAGACTTTTCAAAAGATTTTATCCTGTATACAGACGCTTCACAGATCGCTATTGGTTACGTTCTTGGACAAAAAGATCATAAAGGCAGAGAACAAGTCATTGCTTATGGTGGACGATCATTACGAGGAGCCGAAAATGTAACACAATGTGTATAAAAACAATATTTAACAAGGTGTATTTCAATCTAACATAATTGATACCAAGATGTACCTTGCAGACATTTATCGTACATGTATTGTGCTGACGTTAATCTGCCCAACCTAGTACATGTATTATTTAATAGTTAGACTACTCTATAAACTCTTGACATTTATGGCTATTGTAAAAAGCTGATGGATGACCCCTCTGTACTATATAAGATCCAGCTTTGGACTCGAACAGCAGATTCCGACAGGAGATTCCGACCAGTCTCCCCCTTCGTGGGTAGGCCGGAATGAATTATCTTACCATCCGAATATAATCAGTCAGGACCGAACAGTCATACCGCTATACGATCACGTGTTCATGTGAGAATTCGCTAACACCAGAATTCGTTAGATCTCGGTCAGTGTCACAGTGAAAAACAATTATTGAACTTTCGAACTATCTTTCGAAACTTTGTAAATTACGTAATAAATTATTATTCTCTCTTAGACTTCCTTACAAAAAGAAAAACTGTATCAGGGATCTTGAATATTTAGCTTTGATTGAAGGAGTTAAGCAATATCATGTTTATTTGGCTAGCCGAAAATTCAAAATATATACGGATCACAAAGCACTTCTTCACATCCAGAAGCTTACGAAGGAGAAAAGCACAAGCCGACTTGCAAGATAGGCTATGTTCCTGCAAAGCTACGATTTTGCAATAATTCACAAAAAGGGAACGGCTAATGGTAACGCCGATGCTTTAAGTAGACGAGTGTACGATACGGAAGTGGTTACTATTACAACGACATCTACAGTTGAATCATTAACACAAACAGAAGCCGATTTCATCCAGCTAAAGACATATGCGTCCATTTGCGAGATAACTACAAGCACAAAGGAAAAAGTCATAAGTGATTAACAAGCAGATGAGAACTTTGAACATATTATCAAGTACATATTAGATAAAGAACTACCAGATATAACGAGACAAACAAGACAAACTGTGATCGAATCGCAAGATTACATTTTGGACGAAGACGTATTATTTCATCTATATTACCCAAAAGGAAAAGGTCACAGGGCGGATAGAATAGTCAAACGGTTAGCAGTACCCCTTACTCTACGAGACGATATCCTGGCGTCATACCATGACAGTTTACTTGGTGGACACGGTGGCATTCAACGAACTTATCATACCATAAGATATAAATACTATTGGCCTGGTATGTACAGTGAAATTCAGCAATACGTACAGACGTGTATACAGTGTCAAAGAGCTAAGCCGGATGCGCACAAACGCCCGGCACCTTTACAGCCACTTCCAATTATAGACGTATTCAGAAGGGTTCATATGGACATTTTAGGACCATTTAGAAAGAGTCCAAACGGATATTCACATGTCTTACCTGTCGTAGACTCGTTCTGTAGCTAAATATGTAGAAATCTTTCCCATGAAGAATACAGGTGCAAAAGACGTAGCCAACATATTTCAGTAGTGTAAAAGGCCGATTCTGCGGCACTTTCCATTTTAAGGGAAATTTAGCATAAATCCAACTTTAGATTTTTACAATGTAAATGGACTAGCATTTTAATTAGTCTAAGGGTAAATACAAATATGACTTTTGCAAATAATGGTAGAAACACCTTAAAGGGATGTAATCCTAGGGTAGAAACAAAATATGACTTTCGTACAAAAGATGGAGGAACTTAAAAGTTCAAAATCACAGACAACGATTTTATCAACGATAATGTTTTTGAGGAAAAGGCAAAGGACCAGAGCCTGAAACCCTAAAATGGAAGGAACTCCCAATCGGAGTGATTTATAAAATCCTGGAAGTGGTAGAAGTAGATGGGAAGTTTGGGAGGAGTAAGATCCTCACTTTGAAAAACAGAGAAGGAGAAACGAATAGGGTGTGGGCCTGCAGTGGACTGAACAGAGAGACGGAACCCTTGAAGGAGCCTTCGTGAGAAGTACAGGCTTTAAAGTCAGCAAAAGACCAAGCAGGAGTACCTCTCTTACGACCTTGTGAGAAATTAAGTCCAAAGAAAAGAAAAAAATGGTGGGTTCGAAAATTTCCCGATCCGGCAAAAATGTCGGACCGGGAATTTTTTTTTTTTTTTATGCTTGAAACGGAACACATCGTGAAGTGAAGCGGAATGGAAAACGTCGTGAAACGATGTGTGTAGTGAAGCGTAACGGAACGATGTGTGACGTTTTTACGGCGCATGCGCATTCGATACGCACAAGATTTTAATAATGCCCTTATTGTATAGCCAGTACGTCAATAGTCCTTTTTACGCGGGCTTTAAGACGTCATCGTTTTGCAGTGTTGCTAACTGCCTTTGTGACGTTGTCTTGTTTGGATTATACAGCAATGAACGGAGAAGACTGGAAGGTATTTTGTACAATAATGGATGATTTCAGAAACTACTTATGCAACGCTTTTCCTAGCGATCAGGAATTGAACGAGTACTGGACAAAACTCGAGCACTTTGCTGAGCAATCAGCGAAAATATCGAAATGTGAAAAAGAGAGGAAAAAATATGCACCGAAACGAACGAACCAGGAAGAAAGGGAAATGTTCAAACGAAAACTGATGGAAAGTTACCAAGAACAAGAAGATGATGATTTAACAGAATTACCGTCTGATTTGCGAAATGAAAAGGACTGTATCACTAGAATTAAAAATCTACAGAAAAAAATCGATCACACAAGACGAAATGTACTGTTCTATACGTTCGGACAAGGAGAAACTATTTTTGTTTTGAAACAAAAATTGAAGCTACATAAGGATGAGTTGTGTCCCTACTTCGCAAAGCACGAACTTGTGTATTCTGCTAGTTATATTTATAAACTGGTCAAATTTTACCAGATTGCTGATCTACATCAGAAAATATTGAAATGTAACTTACCAGTAAGAGACATTTTCAAACATCTCGACATGTTACATGAAATATGTATTGAACTTGAATGGTGACTTTTGATTAAATCAATACATGAATATCTCGGTCCTTTTAAGGACCACCCACATTATTAAAAAAGAGTCTAAATCTTGTTGTATCACAGGTTTTTACAGCGTGAAAATAGTATTACGGTGTGAGACTTTTTATAGCGGGAAAGTAGTATTACGGCGTGAGACTTTTATAGCGGGAAAAGAGTATTACGGCGTGAGACTTTACGGCGGGAAAAGAGTATAACGGCGTGAGACTTTTATAGCGCGAAAAGAGTATTACGATGGGAAAAGAGTATAACGGCGTGAGACTTTACGGCGGAAATGAGTATAACGGCGTGAGACTTTTATAGCGGGAAAAGAGTATTACGGCGTGAGACTTTTTAAAGCGGGAAAATAGTATTACGGCGTAAGACTTTTATAGCGGGAAAGTAGTATTACGGCGGGAAAGTAGTATTACGGCGTGAGACTTTACGGCGGGAAAAGAGTTTTCAAGGTGAGGGTTGACGGTTAAAAGTTATGGGTTTAAAGAAGGTTCGGGGATGGGATATTCTCCCATTGGAAAGCCTTTTTGGGATTAGGAAGCGCACTTCGAAAGCTCCTCACTGAAACTGGATAGGGGTTGTCGCAGCTGATCTTTCTCATTGTAGTAGTTCTTGAGGCAGGTAACGATCTTCCCAAACTCAGCATTATCGATCTGTTCATCACCAGCCAAAGCAGTACTAATACATTGTTCAACCAAAATTTTGTGGACTGTGCCAATTGCAAGGTGTCGCGATGTTTTTCTTCTTTTCATGATACGCCTTGAGATTAGTGTGAGTACCATCACGCCAGTGGCACTTAAGCAAGCAAGGGATCCTAGGGAAGGGAGGCTATAATACCTATACCGGTTAAAGCTGAACCCATGGTGCAGCTGGTTAACACCAAACTGCCCACAGAACAAGCACCCAGTGCTACAGATGCAAATTTGTCCAGACGTTTATAGATCTTTAAGGTATGTTGATACTAATAAATATCCGCGTTCAGTTGGTCTTCCATACATTCCACTTTGGTTTGTCGGTATCCAGAATCTAAATTATCCATTTATTTATAGGAGCATACCGAGGAGGGAATATTTTTGAAGGGCTGTTAGCACCTAAGATCAGACCAGCTCCGTCGTGGAATTGCTGACCACGCTTCAAGTAGAGTCCATCACCATAGGTGATCCGGGCGTTTGAAGGTTTGAGGTAGAGACCGTTGCCACTAGGTTTCACGGTGCAAACGCATCCACCACGTTTTAGGTACAATTCAGACCCTAAGGCCTTGTTGACGGCTACACCACCCAGACCGCTCAAGGCTCCAACACCCAAGGCGGGTAGAATGGTTTTGCTAACATGGGAGTGCCTCATTGCCAGCCCCGCTAACATGGGTAGGAAGCCACCCACCTTCTGCATGTTTTCCTTCAATTGAGCCGCACTCAACTCTAGGACCATACCACCAGTACCCTTCTGTAGGAGCTTGGCGATCTTTTGAACCTGGCGGGTGGTGAGCCACATCTTGTGTTCACCTTGCAGGTTTGCGTGGGACAAACGAATGGAGACCGGACAACCTTTTTTGGCAGCCCGTTGTAGTTTATCAGCTTGACCTTTTGTCAAGTTCAAACCTTGTTCGTGATAAGTCATTTATTTATACCTCACGAAGATGAAAGCGGATGGTGAGATGTTCACCCTGAAATCGATGGGCCTACCATCTTGATCGGTGAGATACGTTTGCATGCGATTGATGGTTCGCAAGGTCACCGGCAAGTATACTAGATTCTTTGGGGTTTGAATGATCTTCATACCAGGACCGTCTGGAAAGAAGCTGTAGATGGTAGACTGCTGTGTACCATTCACATAACTTCCATGGATGATATCACTATTCACCAGAATGCTGTTGATGCTGATGATATTTACAATGTGTTCCCCTTCCGTATAGCCGTTTGTGATCATATCGAACGTGTAAATCTGCCGCTCGAATCCCAAGACGGTGTTGATGCTATTGACAACGTTGAAGTCTACTTGATAGTGTCTGGCTAGGGTCAGCGTTGCTCTTAGGGTTGCCCGGTTGGCATCGATGATGATCTTCGTTTTGTGTTTGTTGAGCCGTAGCCGCCGCTGGATCTCATTGTTGATGTCTTCGATGTCATAGGAACCTGTGCTTAGGTTCGATGGGAAACCAGTTGGCACCATCGTCGGGGAGTAGCGGAAGGAATTGTTACCTGTATGAATGTTGGGGATGGAGTTATAGGTTTCAGGTTTACCAATGCCATCTCATAGGCCTTGGATTCCTTGAGTTGTAGTGGGGGTTGAACCGGGTAAGGATTTGGCTATCGTTTCCAGAGACGATGAAGGAAAACCCATGCTTGGGGTCGGTGTTATTAGCAATTTGCTGCAACAATGTGTTATCCATTTATTTATGGTAGACCATTGTTACATATTTTTGCTTCCACTCTTCGATACCGTCATACTGCTCCTTGAGTTGTTTACCAGCCTTCACTACGATTGCATAGACTTCGGCGGGGCGACTGGCAAAGAGGAGTTGTAGGTGAATTTTATCCATTTACTTTTTAGTACACAACGTTCATCTTCTGACCATCAGATTCAAACTGTAGGATTCTGTCTGAAATGATAAGTGCAAACGCTTCGGTGTTGGCTGGAACATTACGGGCGAATTCAGCTCGAATCTGGATGTCCACCGTGGATTCTTTGAGACGCTCAGACTGATGACTCACATCAATCACAAACAAGGGGTACAAGTCGATGAAATCGGAGGGATTGATACCACCATTACTGAGGAGAGTGTCCATGTTATGGAATTTCTTTCTGAAGTCTGAGGCCTCTTTGAACACTCTGGCGATCCTATTTTCGTTGAAAGCTGCATTATAGTCGACTGCTGGATAACGTTCAGCGTTGAGGGTGACATGGATATTTCGCAATCGACAGTGATCGAACACGGAAGCATTATGGGTTTGATCACCACTTCTGTTAGTTTGGAAGGCAACAATGATATATCTAGGCTTTTCACGACCACTCTTGGCAGCTAGACGCCAGTTAAACTGTGAGGCTTGGGGAACGGCTATGGAATCACACTGTCTCATGCGATATCCACAGTGGATCTTGGATTTACTTTGGATGGTTTTGTACAGTTGCATCTTATTTTCGTCTGAGGGGGTGACGTGAGGAACAAACCACGATAGTTTACTCAGGACGATCTTTGCCGCATCGTTAACGGCAGCTGCTCTCAGAATGGCATTAACATTTGAATCGCGAACGAGTGAGAGTTCGTGCCTCAACCCGTACACTATTTTGTTGTAATCATCTGCGAATCCAAAATATGTTTTAGGGGATGGCAAACGAAAACGATCCTTTGTTGGTGGGCTTGGTGATAATGTATCCATGACGGGCTGCAAATCCAGTGTTTTCAGCCTCAGCATCGGCGGAAGAATCCTTATACCACAGTTGGTTGAGACCCTGCGATTTTGAGAAGTCGTCGGGTAGGTTAACATTCCCAGCATAGTGGTGGCGATGCCGGGGTCGTTAATATGTTCGATCTGCTGACCGGAAAGCCTGTAACTGATGCTCTTGAAGAGATACATGATACCATTATGGGTGAGCGACACAAGATCGCCATCGGCATATGCTGTGTCATCATTCTTGAGAAGTCGACCTTCTACCACGAGATAACTCTCGGCGGGTGTAGGAACAAATCCTGGGTTTCGATGTTGATTCGGATTTCAGCACCGGCATTGTTCAGCTGGGCACCGGCTTGTGGTTCGTATTCTCGAACCTGATATTCCTGAAGACTTTCGTCGAAGGTCAACCTTCGGTGATTGTAAGGATGTTAGACATAATGTATTTATTTATAGCGTTGGACGAAGTCGTGGATGGTTTTGATACCAGAGCCGGAGATTAGATTGTTCAACCGAACTTGCTCTGGCTTCTTGCGTTGAACACTAAGCTGTTGAGGGGTTTTACTACGTTTCCTGGGGCGGGTCACTTTATTAACCACATGGTCGACGGCTTTGGAGGCTCCTTTTTCAACACCTTTCAAGGCCGCATTGGTGGCAGTACTCACGGCCTTACTTCCTAGGGTTTTGGCGGCAGAGGAAGTAAACATGCGTCCAGCCAAACTGGCGATTGTGTTAAACAATCCTTTACCACCGTAGGCGTACTTTCGAGCGTAACCTTTCTTGATTTGCAACATTTATTTATAGGATACTACGATGAAGTGCCTTATATTCCTCGATGCTGATATGTCTACCCTTTTCATAGCATCGATAATCGACACAATTTCGTTGCGCACACCATTGTTTCCTGCTCGGTATGCTGCAGCACACAGTTCCAAGCGATCGAGAAGCTGCTTGAAGTTGGAAGGAAGAAACACGGTTTGCAGCCCACTGCCAAACATCCTTCTTGTAAATGTGGGATACGATTTCCTTCCACTTGTAACTCTTTTTCGCCTTCGGGGTTCTCGAGAGGGTGGAATTGCCTTGATACATGGCACCGGAACTTTTCAGGATCTCTGCATAGTCGTGAAGGTCGTCGGGCTCAAACGATTCTGGTTTCTTTTTCACCATGAGTTCCCAGAGGCCAAGGGTTCCTTTGTACCTCACACCATCCACGAAAATATCATCACCGTCAAAAGTAACTGGTGAGCTTCCGATGAAGATACCATCATTTTCAGATCGCAATCCAAAGGTGTGGTCGGCGGAAGGAGTCATACTGAGCTGCAAATACTGCTGTGCTCGAGGTCCGAGGACGGTGTCTGTAGGTGGTGCGATGGGTAGTGGGTCGGCAAACTCGGGCGGTGGAGGAGGGAGGGCTGGCACTGCTGGAGGTAAATCTTCGATTGTTTTGGTGATTTGTGAAGCTGCTTCCCGCTGAGCCTCAACCACAGGCTTGAACACCCTGGAAAGGTCTCGGCTGAGTCCAATCTTGTCGAGACGATGTTGCATGTTGCTGGCTTGAATGCTCCGCTTAGTTTTATGCAACTCCTTTGCGAGCGCCTTACGCTGCTTAGGGTCGGTAATCTTGATAAACGTCATTTATTTATAGGATCGAACGCTGTTGAACGCCCCTAAGCGTTGGTTCGAACGCCCCTAAGCGTTGGTTCGAACGCCCCTAAGCGTTGGTTCGAACGCCCCTAAGCGATAGATCGAACGCCTTTAAGCGTTGGTTCGAACGCCCCTAAGCGATGGATCGAACGCCCCTAAGCGATGGATCGAACGCCCTTAAGCATTGGATCGAACGCCCCTAAGCGTTGGGACCCATGCATTTGGAGGAGCAGAAAGGCTCGCCAGCCCTCTGCACGCCTTTGAGGACATCGTACTCCCCCACCATCCGGACTTTTACGCCCGACCAGAGGGTGGCAAATTTGGGTACGCATATAGTCTCCTCGTGGATACGCTGCAAAACCTAGCCGCGAGCAATCTTAACACCGCACCGTCAGCAATCCTCGGGAAAAGCTTCAAGTGCCTCTTGCATTTATCACTGCCCGATATGGATGGGTATGTGCACTGATGGCCGCGGACGGTCTTGATGCAGCACGCTGGTCCGGGCGGCTGCCGAGGCTTGCGGTAGGAGTGGAAATTATAGGTCCTTCCTTTGAAATCCTGATCATCGATGCGGTTGTACCACTCAGCACCGCATTTACTGCAGCTGTATCCCGGGATCACACCGTAATAAGCACACGCTCCCACTCGTGTTCGCATTTAGGGGCTTGGGAGCATTCTCAAACTCCCGATCCAAGTCCCGTTGATTTTCTAGGAAATATTTATGTAAGTGATCCATTCTTTATCTTAGACTCGATAAAACTCATCTAATTTGTATCGGTATTTTCCTGATGACTTGGGGCTCGTGAGATCGATGGTTACAAATCCATAGGGTTGGGACCAGCAATGCTTACACAGAGCGTCGAACTGTTCCTTGGTAAGATCGTTGCAGTGATCGCGTCGGATGTGGTCGAGATTCTTAGCATCTTGCTGGAAGAGACAGATAAAGTTTGCATTTTCTCGGATCGTTTGTCGGGGTAGTTTGAAGTAGTTCTGACACAGGTAGAAACAATCGACGTTGTTGTGACGACCGCGCACGTAGTAGTCTTCACACGTGTTCTGTTTGCTCAGCATCAAATCGTCGAACACCATGAGGTTCTTGCGACTGGGGTCGAGTTCCCGGGGGTCTGGTACATCGATCCCTTGCTCGAAGAAAACAGTGTCGATACCACTTGGGTGTCGTGGTGGTGGTAAGGCGTCGACCACATCAATCAACGAGTAGGGTGACTTACCCCTACACTGTAGGAGGTCTCGGATATCTTCCTTAGGGAAGCCTTTTCCCAGCGCTTGCTGCAACAGCTGGTAGATGGGCTGGTGAAGCGATTTTCCGAAGACGTATAATCGATCGTAGTCGAGCCATCCATCGCGCAGGAGTAGGTTGTTTAATAGCGTTGTTTTACCACAGTCCGACTTCCCAATGATCAACCCTCTGATCGACCGCTGCGGAAGGAGGTAGTGATTGCTCCTCTTGGGGGCGTTGGCACTGTAGGAAATGTCTTCGACGTTCATTTATTTAAATAAAATAACGATGATCTTCTGCGTGAAATGTCGTAGGAAGACGGACACAGTTAACCCTGGCGAAACAATTACCAGCAACGGGCGACGGAGGAAGGTTGGCAACTGCAAGGTGTGCGGTGCCAAGAAGTCTCAGTTTGCTGCTACAACCGGTGCAGGGTTCATGAACAAACTAATCAACCGATTACCCATGGAAATGCATCTCCCGGACACAACTTTACCGGACCAGGGACTAAACTTAGCAAGCGACTACTCCCCGATGGCACCCCAAAGGCTTGGTCCAAACCCATTAATCGAGTGGACCAAGCTGCATATCACCACGATCTCTGTTATGCCCAACATAAGGATACAGCCGCACGCAACTCCATCTGTGACAAAGCTATGCTAGCCTCGCTTAACACCATTCCCAACCCTACCACACGCGAACGCATGGACCGCAGCATCGTCGGACCCATCATCGGTATCAAAGCTCGATTCAGTCTGGGTATTAAAAAAAGTTCGCTGGACCGATGATTTAGCTGAGGAGTTGCACAAACCAGTTCGACGTAAGTTTCAGAAACGTCGTGTGGTAGTGGGTGGTGTGGATGAGACCTGGGCGACCGACCTTGTTGATATGAGTGCCTTTTCCAGGGACAACAAGGAAATAAGTTCATCCTGAGCATCATCGATGTCTTCTCCAAATATGGCTGGTTGATACCACTCAAAACAAGAAGGGGTGACGGTGCGGGATGCCTTTCAAGCGGTGTTCAAGGAGCGTATGCCCAAGAAGCTTTGGACAGACAAAGGCACTGAGTTTTACAACAAGGATGTAAATCAGCTGCTTCAAAAGCATGATATTGAGCTCTACTCCACCGAAAATGAGGAGAAGTCGAGTGTGGTTGAGCGCTGGAATCGCACCATGAAAGAGAAGATGTTCAAATATTTTCGGCCAACTCTACACGCACCTACATCAATGTTTTGGATAATCTTGTTCGCCAGTACAATACCACCAAGCACCGATCCATCAAAATGACCCTGTCGCCGCAAGTCACAAGGAGCATGAAAACAAGGTGTATTGGAACCTTTACGGCAGCATACCTACCATGAAACCACCGCGATTTCGTACTGGGGATAAAGTCCGAATCACCAAGAAGAAAGGTACATTCGAGAAGGGATATACACCCCGCTGGACTGAGGAAGTATTTACCATTTCCTAGTGTTAAACACTCAGCCGCCCACCTATCGCCTCAAGGATTTCAGTGGCGAGGAAATTCAGGATCCTTCTATGAGCCCGAACTTCAAAAGACTGATCAGGACGTCTACCGCATAGAGAAGATCCTCCGCAGGCGAACCAAGAACGGGATTAATGAGGTGTTTGTAAAGTGGAAAGGTTATCCTAAGAATTTTAACTCGTGGGTCCCACAATCAGATCTACAATAATCTCAACAACCTTTCCGGTCTCAACCTTGAGACTGGAAAGATTTGGAAAACTAAGCATGCTTCAATTCGACAAAATCCTCAATGCATCCAAATCCGACTGTAAACGATCGTAAAGGGCTTTGGTGATGGGTTCGTTGTCAGTTTGTGGGAGCGGAAGATTCATCACGTGAAACTTTCGCATGTCCAAGTCTGTTTTCATCTTACCACCGTTGGTTGAGACGCATTCTGACTTGTTGACTTTACCATTTTTACGGCCATCAGTTTTTGTGAGTTCTTTGCTCGATGATTCAAAGTCCCTTTCCAGTCGCTTGATGGTCATTTGAATCTGTTTGCACACCGATTCTAGCTCGTCGAGATCTTGCATACCATCTTTTAACTGTTGAGTTACCCAACGTTTTGTCACAGCATCCGAGCTGTCCTTGGGATGTCCTAGACTAGTAATGCGATTGTCGTTCATATCCAAATCCTGTAGCATTCGCCAAAGGATGCGCGCTTTCTTGCATGAGATCCAAACTTATCCATTTATTTATAGAGTGAAAAGATTGTATCTTCCAGCGATTTTCCAGTTGCCAACACTTTCAACACAAATAGGCAAAGTGGCCACACACCACCGAGCCTCGCTGCTGTAATTCATCGGTGCTATATCGAATTTCAGGCTGTAAGTAGTTCACCATCTCGTCAGGCGGTGGCAATCCATAAGAGTCAAAGTAATACCTTACCAGACCACGTTTATACCAGCAGGTCCAATGCGTTCCAGGACCTTCCCAGCTATCGTGATTCAAGATTCCACATTCGATGCGGCGCGGGCTGGGTGGTAGGGTATCTCGCATGAACACCCTCTGAAACATGGAATTCCTAGGTCCTTGGTGGCTTTCACGAGGTCTACATTTGAAAGAGGTTTATTGGGAGGGTTATGTTGTGCACACGTATGCTGCTCATTTATTTAATCCTAGCTTGCTGAGGTGTTGTAAAATCCTGTAATAATTTTTGGTAAATTCCATCATCGCTAAGATCTTTTCAGCTTCTTGTTCTTTAATCTCTTCAGCCTTTCTCTTCTCCAAACGGTCTCTGAGTTTATCTTGTTTTTCATAGAGTTTCATCTTCTTGCGATATTCATTAATACATTCTTGACCCGAACCAGCATACCTGGTGAATTTTGTATAATTGTTGCGTTTACTTTTACCCATTACTTTATTTATATGAATCAAAAGAGGCCTTTAGATATCCTTTTCGATTTTGTAATGTCCATGGGCAAGAGTACTGATCCCATCCTCCAAAATATGTCGCTTGTCATCCTTGGCCGAGAGTGCTATTTTGTTGATTTCCTCGGTGTAGATCTGGTGAAGGCGGCTGCGGATGATGTTCATCGGCTTACATATTTCCAGCTGAGTGTCTAGGCATTGTTTGTACTCATCAAAGGTGATGTTTTGTTTGATGACAGACTTTGTTACTCCTTTTGCTCTCTTGGTGGTAGTGTGGTCGTTCATCTTGTAGGAGTATAACTTTGCCCGAAGACCTACAAACTCTGTCATCACTTTACCACCACACTAGTCCTTAAACATTCCAACTACCTTTTGTTTACACCGGTGGGAATGCCTGAAGGATGTTCGGTAGGGTAGCTGGAGGTATCGAATTTTTCTTGGACGTGTGGTGTAATGTCCTTGTAAAAGTCCTCGGTCTTAATCTCATAGGCCAAGCTGTCAGTGTCGGTAAAGAGCAGCTGGGCGTTGTCACCGTACATCTTCCTGATAAAACCGTAGTGAAAGTCATACATCAGGGTCTTTGAGATGTCCAGAATGCAGGCTCCCAAATACACAGGCTTATCAAACTTAAGCTTGGTCTTTTCATGTTGACGGCTGCTAAGTTGTTGGTAAAGACGACCCGACGATCAAAGTTGGGTTTGGCCACAAGCTTAAGTGCCTGCTTCTCACTATTGACCAGTTTGACGTCTACCCTCTTGCGGATGTTCTCCATGGTCTTTCCGAAAACTGAGACATTCATAAGTTTGAAAAAGTCTTTCTCAGAATCGGTCTTAGCTTTGGTGCGGAGAGCGGTGTTAAGATCGATGTAGTGTTTGAGCCATGGGGATTGTCTAAACCTAATAATCCGACGTGTTTTGGTGAGTTTCATGCCCATCGTCAGGTACATTTTGAGATTTCCGTAGTGGAGAGTATACTTTTCGCGCTTACCTAGGTGAGGCACTAGCTTTCGCACCTTATTTATCTCCACATTCTCTGGAGCTAGTGGATAGTCATTGTGAGCATCATGAAGCTTTTCGGGGTACTCCAAATCACACTCCACCATGGCACCATATTCATGGTCATCGGGGTACTCTAGGATCTCCTCAATCTCCTCTGGCTCTACCCACTCAAAGTCTCCCGTGGGCAGAGATTGTACCATCGCCCATCCGTAGAGGTTGTTGGCGTCAAGATAGGTCAAATACTTAGTTGGCTGGGAGCTATCAAAATTCTTCATGTAGGGATTGTTAGCCTTGCCATGTCGATGAGAGATCGTGGCGACACCTCCTCTGGTTGCATTCTCAAACATCATCTGCATATCAGGGTCCGAGAGGAGTTCTAGTCTCACTCCTGTACATTTTAGCATTGCATCGTAGGATAGTCCTGGAGATGTGAAATAGTGTGCAGGGTCGAGTTTATAGTTAGCCATACATATATTCCTGAAGTCCTCAAAAATATCCTCCAATATGGCTACATCACTTTCCAGGTATAGATTGTGGTAGTCCCGCAAAGTCTTACACCTAAATTCCTTAAACACCTGCTGAGCATGTGCATAGTCCTCGTCGCTGATGTGTGTGCCATAGAGTTTGCTGAAGAATTCCTCCTTGGGTGGTAGTTGTGTTTCCTCTAGCTTGGCAGGTCCATCCATGTAATCATAGGGATATACTCCTTCCTGATCATCAGTTCATATCGATCGCCAAAGCACTTCTTTATTGCCCCGAATTGTTCCTTTGTAAGATTCCCTGCCAAGGTTTCCAGGGAGTTCGGTAGAAACCTGTATGAATCTATGAATCTCATCTCCAATGCTCCATCTACTTCTTTCGAGAAGCTGATGTATTTCTCATCGGTGTTAGGGATGCAGTTTATCTTACCTTCTCCAACTCCTAATTCGCTCACAAAAAGATGGGCGTCGTATCCACTCAAGTTGTGGAAAACAATGGGTACATGTCTTGAAGTTGAAAGTCCAAGTTGCACTGGTTGTGTGCTGCGCCGCGATACTTACCTGTGAGGTGATCGTGGTCGCGAACCTTGTCACCAGCTAATTCACCACCGCAAATGTGACAGTTTGTGGTTGCTTCAAAAATCTCCTTATCAGCGTCGGTCATCTCTATAGGTTTGTTTTCCTTGTAAAGCTTAGCAATCTCCCTAACTTCCTGCTCCATGCACTGTACAAACTTTTTAGCTGCATCCTCTCCACAGTAGATGACTGAGTCTTTGTAATCACCGTGAGCATATTTCACCCTATAGCAAAACCTGATGGTCGATGTTGTTGATATGCCTTTGTGTAGGCCTGTGATGGATCTGGCTGGCAAGTGTCGACCTTCTCCGTAAAACACTCGAAATCCGCATAAATGACGAATGGAACCCTCATCAACTTTTTGTGGTTATGGAAGGCTATGTGGGTTCCTTCCTCTGGCATCTCGATCCTTACTGCATCCTTCTGACTGCAATACTCCATATGCTCATCCAGGATATCCTGTCTTGAGAAGTGAGACAAACACCTGCGGCAAAAGAACAGTTCATGACCATGCTCTGAGATTTGACAGCTCAAAAGTCGAGATAGGCTCTTAATCCAGCAATAGTGCTGCTTGCTCTCATTGGTCAGGAACAAAAGATCCACATGTCTCGAACCTGTATTCTTAGATATTCTGAGGGAACCTGTATTCTTAGATATTCTGAGGGGATATATTTGGAGGTCCTCTTCTTCATCTTCACCCTTCTTTACACCGTCAAAGCCATAGACGTTAATGTTTAGGTCGGTGTTCTGCCTCTCAAATTTGTCAATGGCCTTTAGCGAGACTGGAAACTCAATGCCATCAAAATTGAACTCATCAGCCCACTTTTTGTACTGACCCACCCGTTTGGTACAGTTTTTGTCAACTTCCTCATGATGTAGGGCTGAAAGAATGGCCCAGCGTAAGCATTCCTGATCAGTATTCTGCACATTGATGATAGCTTTCTTTTGAGCGAGCGGTTTTGGCAATGCTATGTAGGAACTGCCCTTGAGAGGTTTAAACTTGTTTAAGTGGATTTCTAGCTTTTCAATATGACCAAATGTCCACCCACTACCTTCACGCATGTATTTAGCCATATTTTCTTTGACCTTCTCGACCATAAATGCTATTTCCAACTCAAGGTCTGTGGATTCGGTGATGGTGGTAAGGGTTGATCTAAAGTGGGGAATGACGTAGATATTTTCTCTGGTCGCTGGGTTTGTTTTACCATCTCCACCTGTAGTACTAATTGCACTTTTAGGGCCTTCTTTTTGGTGAGTGCATCTGAAATTGTGCTGGCGATAGTGCTTTGACTTACATTAAAAAACGTTAGCATATCATGCTGTTTCAAGGGTTCAATGGTGATTGTGCCAAATACACCTTTCAATGCATCGCGTCGGTCAACAATTTTGATTTCCTCTTCAACGGGGCATTTTCAATGTTCTTCTTCACCAGTTCGGTCAGGTCAGCTCTCCTAGTCGGGAATAGTTGGTAATTCCCCGTTTTTGGCAATGGTCTTCAGTTCCTTTTGGTAAAACCTCTTCGCGAGTAAATTTGTGGGCAGTATTGGTCTCAATTGTTAACCAATTCCCCTTGGGTTTCCTACTATATCCCTTAAGACCCTCCTTCTTTGCGATTTTTCGAAGTTCTTTCATGGTGGTTTTCACCACAATATTCCTACAACTGGAGTATCCTCCTGCTGGCGTGGTTCTTTACTGTGTCTCCAGCAAAGCCCATCTTTCCTGGTTTACTCTTACAAAACTGCCCTTCTTTCTTTTTAGTGGAGCACCACAAGTTTTGAGTTCTTCATTTTCTTTGAACTGATCCATATTTATATCAACACTATTGGATGCCATCTCTTTATTTATTTCAATTTCATCCATCTTACTTGTAGCAACACAGTCCTTTAAGGTGTTTCTACAATTGTTTGCAAAAGCCATATTTTGTTTCTACCCTAGGATTACATCCCTTTAAGGTGTTTCTACCATTATTTGCAAAAGTCATATTTGTATTTACCCTTAGACTAATTAAAATGCTAGTCCATTTACATTGTAAAAATCTAAAGTTGGATTTATGCTAAATTTCCCTTAAAATGGAAAGTGCCGCAGAATCGGCCTTTTACACTACTTATTTCACAACCAATGGATATGCCGTTATTCCGCGCCAGATGCAATTCTTACAGATAAAGGACAAAATTTCATGTCTAATATATTAAAAGAGGTTTGCAATATATTCGAGATCAAAAGTTGAGAACCAGTAGCTACAGACCTCAAACAAACAGTACTTGCGAGAGGAATAATAAAACAATAGCCGAGAAACTTCGTACATACATCGCCGCAAACCAATTAGATTGGCCGGAAAAATTGTCCAGTATTGCTCATGCAATGAACACAACCGTATGTACAGAATCTACACAGTATACCCCGTATTACATGGTGTTTAGTAGAGAATGTAGAACGCCGATTGATACAGTTTTGACAGCACCCACAAATGTTGGACTAGACGCAAGACTGTTTATCGATGAACTACATAAAAATATCATATTGGCCCGAGAGATAGCCAAAGAAAATTCACTTGAGGCGCAGCAGAAATACAAGGCACAACATGATAAAAATGCTAGGGAGGCAATTTTTAGAATTCGAGATAAAGTTTGGATGGATACAAAGACTAAGCCAGTTGGTTATTCAAGAAAGCTTTGTAATAAATGGCAAGGTCCATATTACATAACTGAAGTAACCGGAAAGAACACATACAAACTACGGCGCTGTTCAGACGATGTACCAATCAGGACCCGTTACGCAAACAGGTTGAAACAGTATCACGATCCACAAGATAGGCCTACAGACAATGTAGATGTCCCAACTGACGACGAAATGTCAGACGATGAAGATAATGACAAGGAAAATGCTAGACATTTCGAAGAAATTGTTCAAACCGATTGACAGCCAGACTGCAATGAACCTATACGAATCGAGAATCAAGTACAATGGCATACCGATGATATCCGAACTAACGATGATCCAGATATGTACCAAATAAAACGGATAATTCAAGCAAAACGTATAAACAAAAAAATGCATTACAAAATAAAATGGTTAGGGTTTAGTCACAGAGACAATACTTGGGAACCGGAAGAAAATATTCCCCCAGAATTAAGACATGATTTTAAAGTTCTTATTGACCAAACTAAACGTATAAAAGCAAGTAAGACAAGGAGACAATAGCGCCCCCCCCCTGTTTTGTTGCTATAGAATTATTAAATATACATCATGTACTAGATAAGTCTTCGAATAAATTGCCATATGTATCAAATTTCACAAAAGATTAATAAACATGGTATGCAGCACAAAAGACATTTTTTTTTCCAAACGCATAGCTTTGTTAGCAATAAAGATTCAATATCATATTGGGTTGTCATAGAATATTTGTTTGGACCTAGTGTTTATACACAAGTTAATGGTCGTATTATCAGACAAACATTTAGTGACAATTAATATATCAAGTAACAGCATTAACAAAATTGGTGTTATTCACGTTTTAACAATGGTATAACGGGTACAGACGTACCAAAACATTTTGTATCTTCTTTCGACCCCTTTCGGGCATGACTTGGACTCGTCACCCAATTCATATTCAAAGGAGTTTCAATATAGGAGTGACGATCCTATGCTGAAACGATCAAACCTTGAAAAATCATTTTAACTGTTTTTTGCCTTTAAAGAAACCATTGTTAAACATTTATTTTATTTTAAAACATGCATTTTCTAAACAACACGACACAATTTCATTTGCATATATCATAGTATAAGTAGGAACTATTTTATTTAGACAAAATAGTGTCTTATTCTTTCCATTAGAACTTGGTTTTTTTTCAAATACACAGCAGGTATGCCATGAGAAAGATTTTTGCACTTGAATTTTGTACGTAATCCTTTCTTATGTCTTATTTTCTTATTTTCTCAATTTGAAGTTCAACGCTTTGACCCTGCTCATTCGTTATTTGCTTGGGGCAAATATTACATACCTGCATATAGAAAATTCGTTCGTTTTATAAATATCGCTTCATGAAATAGTTGTGTTGGTATTTAGACACATTTGGTTCAATTACATGTACTTTTAAGAAATTTCGAGAGAAAAATTAGACGACAAATACTTGTAATAGCGCGCTTGTAAATAAGATGTACATATAATTGTTCGTTTATATTTTTCCTTTATGCATTTTGAAATATTGTTCGTTAATAATTTATACATGCTGATACGGGAGTATCAGATAGGGATCGACGGAGTAATATGACCCGAAAATTGTTCGTTTAAAGTTCACTTTTAGGATTTTGTATATTTTTATAATTCATGCTTTTTATTATCATTCCGAGTCGTCATTGGTTTTTAATAATACAATAGTTCATTGTATGTTACACTATTCAAAAGTCACTTGTATTTTACACAAAACTATAATCCTTTCATTTAAATCAATTATCAAAGATTTATATTCGTCTTTATGATTAAAGATTGTGTAACAAAGAATATAGATAAATTGACACTAAGTGATAACTTCCGAAAGCCATTCTTGACAAACTTATACGAAACATGTTTTTAAACCGTAATCCCCGCTCTCGGCAAAACGCGAATTTATATTATTTGATAACAAGATATTTTGATTGGTTCATTTTCCGCATGTCAATCAGTCTTTGAATTTGTGTTTTATATTTGTTTTTATGTTGTTATTCAGTTATGTTTTGATGATTGAAATATATGGATGCGAAATAAATATGTAAACTTTCCAGCGACTTGGACTTTATCTAAGATACCGCTAGTTTCCCCCGAAACTAAATGATATGACAGAGGTGACCAATAACCTGGTCATGCTACTATAGTTTCTGCAAAAAAACGCAAAAAATGAATAAATTGGTCTTAAAGGGCAATAGCTCATATAATGCAACAACTGACGATTCGTCCCTGTTGAATTATTTGCAGATCATATTTTGTTGAACATTTTTAACATCCACATATTCTCCCTTTTATATTTAGTTTCCTAAAAAACTATGATTAAGGGTATTAATCATCACAGGCAATAACTTCTAAAAGTGATCATTTGACGATTTCTGCCAAGTTGGCTTATTTATACGGTAACTTATTGTCCTGGTCATATTTACTGTTTACATTTTCTCTGTTTTCAAAAAAAAAATAGCTGTTACAGTTTTCAAGAAAATAACCAAAAACTGCGAAATATGGACAAAAAAATACTTTTCAGGGAAAATAACTCCAGAATGTGTTGTACGATTTTAATGCAAATCCAAAGAACATAGATCTAGAACTGGTGATTATTCAATTTACTTTTTATATACATGTATAGGCACAAAAATATGAAATGTAGTCAAATTTAATATTTCAGAGGAAATAACTCTAAAAATGATTGTCTGATTTTCAGAAAATTCCCCAGTAGTTAGGTATAGACGTTGACCTGCTGATCAGTTTTATCCTATGTAAGAATTGCTTTAAAAGATAGACAAAGGATACCAAAGCGATAATCTAACTCATTGGTCGAAAACGAACTGATAATGCCGTGGCAGAAACGAAGAACGACCAAAAGACAAACAACGGTATACAAAACACAACATAGTATACTAACAACTGAGCAACACGATCCCCAAAAACCGGGGATGATCTCATGTACTCTAGAAATATAATTGGATCCTGCTTCATATGTGGCACACATCGTGTTTCTCATGTAAGTACAAAGTCGGTGATAAGTATAATTCGGTAGGTCACATGCGAGGTAAAAAGACTAATTACTTTAGTTTTTGAGATATAAGCCAAAACTGTATTTTACCCCTATGTTCTAGCAACCAACAGCGGTCATGTTTATAAATTATTCAGGTGAAGTTTGGTTACATTTGACCCAGTAGTTTCAGTTGAGAATAGTTTTTAAAGTTTACAACGACAAACGTACGGACGACGGACGGCAAGTGATGGCAGATGTTCAAATGGCCTTATAGGCCAGGTGATCTAATAAATCGATAAGAAGATACAAATCAAGGTAACAAGCAAAAACTGAGGGAATCGCATGGATCTAAATGTCACAACCAGGGAATAGGTCACAATTGTTAAATAAAATGATTAGCCTACTTTATTGGTATCTAAAGATCTAAAGATTTAAGACCGCAAAAACATGTCGGTTTTCAGTTTCGATACAGACACATCGTATCAGTCACATCTATTCGTGATGTTGACAGTAAAACTTATATGATGTGCCTATTGCAGTCAGTCTTCCCCATAACGTTTATGTGTAAGGAGCACATCAACAATACCAAACTTCTAAACAGTACTTCCTTTATTGTGTCAGATGCATCTTTCGACAATTAGTGTCTCTAAGGTGACGCTCTGGGTCAAACTTTGTAAATCCCAATTCATATACAAAAATTTAGGGCTGATTTATTAATAGTAGCATCAATAGTACAGTAAACTACTTTGAAAAGTCTATAAACTTTAAAGAGAAATTATGTGGCGATTAAAAAGATAATTATAAATAAAGATTAAGACATAAACACAATATCTATACCTGTCTATACTGAGAAGTATTTCTGAAAAAACGGCCATTTAATTTTCAGCTTGTCATATTTACATGAAACGAAGTCTTTATACTCCGATTCCCGAATTTTTTCCTCCAAGCTTTTATTGTATAATTTTGAA
Organism: Mytilus coruscus; assembly: GCA_017311375.1. Lineage (NCBI taxonomy): Eukaryota > Metazoa > Mollusca > Bivalvia > Mytilida > Mytilidae > Mytilus > Mytilus coruscus. The sequence continues at coordinate 5,835 of JAASAO010001624.1, read as the reverse complement.
AACCGATCGCGCCATTCGTAAGGTACTGAAAATACTAGTTCTTCTGTTGGCAAATTATGTCCGTTTTTGAATTTTCTAATTTTCTTTTGGAATGCAGAACAGAATTTGATAAAATCTTGTTCTAGCTCCGTTTTCATAATCATTACAATTTCGCTACCGAATATTTCAGAGAGGAATCGTTCTTGTTTATCTGTACTCTCATTGTCACAAGTGTACTTTCCTGCTCTTCTACAGGAAAGGTTCCTGAATGATCTTCTAAAGGATCTCCTGCGTAACGTTCCGGACTGGGACTTTGGTACATTTGTGTTCGGATTTTCGATAAAACCATTTAAAATAGCTCCACGCATTACTGCCAATCCAGGATTTCCGGGGACAATTATATCAATCCCTTTAAATTTACTCCTCAGTTCATTTATTATTATCGATGACTCTGCGAATCCTCCAACAGCAATAATTGTTTTTACGTTTTCCATTTCTTCATAATGAAATAACTCATTCAAGGCTTGTATCAATCCGTCAACTGAGTTGTCATAGAATGATCGAAATACATTTGTTGGAATCGCTAACTTGTCGGTATTATGGTATAATAGAGATGCCGGAAGCCTGGTCATAATCTTTTCGACTTTGTTTAATTTTTCAGTTGTAAACTGTAATTTTTCCTGTTCGAAGTTTTCCATTAGGAACAGATAATCCTCAGGATTGTTCACCTTTAGGTTTGTGAAACCGGCTCCAAAGAGTCCTAAACAATATTCCTCAAAACATTCATTGACTTTCTTGCTTCCCCACTCTAATCCCATTGCTTTCTGTACCTTTCCATGACCTTTTTGATGTACAGTTATATCTATTGTTCCACCTGTACAAAATTGTTTTTTTATTATTAACATTAAAGGTACTCCACTGAAAGATAGAGTTGGAATCAGTTATAACTACTCTTTATTATTTAATACTATCAAAGAGACCGTCCATCAACACCAACATTAAACAAGTTTTACTTAAAATATGAACCGTCCTGCGTCTTATATTCTAATAGGATACATAAAAGAGCATACAATAAAAGAACATATGTATTGAAAAAACATCTAACTTTCAAATAATGGTATATTGATAACAAAAAAATAATTTAATTTTTTTGCAGCTTTCAATGTAAAAATGTTGGTCATCTAACTACTGCATTGGCGGAGATGCATGAAACGACTTTATTAAATATTTGTTCTGAGTTTATTGCTCTTCTTATACATTTGTTTTATTGAAGTTACCTCCTAGGTCAGCTACCAAATACGTATAATTTGAAGGAAGTTCCGAGAAAAATGCTGCACCATCAGAACTTCGCTGTATATCCAGTTCCGTTTGACCACAGTAAAAAGCAGCAGCCTCTGCTTCTGGTAGGAGTTTCAGTTGATGCTTTGGAATACCTGCCTAAAATGGACAGATTTTTTTAAAGTTCTTATTGCACTTACTCCAAATATTTCTGATCTACCAAATACAACTAAAGTTCAACCTTTGTCTTATTATAATTACGTAATATATCAACTGGAAATTTACACAAAAAACGAAATAATAGAAAACCTGTTTTGAAGTGCTTGTTATTTTTTCAATATTTTTTGGCATTTGGCTCCACAGCCGTTGTTACCTCTAATTCGTCAATGATATTTATTCTCTCTCGCTAGTTTTTTACACTCTGGTCACGTCTGGATAACATTTTGTGTGGTTTTCATTTTGTTATTTTTACGGGTACCAGATGTAGAACAGGATCGGTTAACCCCATTCGGAGCACCTGCGATCATCCCCGAAATTGTGTTGGGTTCGTTTTGCACAGTCTTTAGTTTTCTATGTTGGGTTTTGTGTATTACTGTTGTTTGACTTTTGGTCGTTTATCGTTTTTGTCAATTTGTTTTCTACTTATGAGTTTGAATATCTCTTTGGTATAAACTCATCATAGATATCAGGATTAAAGTTTTGTACGCCAGACGAACGTTTCGTCAACAAAAAGCTCATCAATGACGCTCGATCAAAAGTTGAAAAGACAAAATATAGTACGAAGTTGAAGACCATAGAAGACCCAGATTTCCGAAAAGTTTTGCCAAAAACAGCTAAGGTAATCTATTCCTGAGCTAGAAAATCATTAGTATTTCGAAAAAATTCGAGGTAATGTAAGCAGTTAAATTATAGTTATGACAATATCAATGATAATTCATTCATTAGCCTTAGTAAGGTATCTTTCGCCTCTCTTTTATTATTATAAACAGGGTTTTTATAACGCTTAATAAAAATTCTTGACAAATTTTCTTTTTTTATTTTGAAAACCTACATCAATATGGTAGGCATATGAATATCAACCCGTAATGTTGTTGTTTCAGCATTTACGAGAACTAGTATAGCATGCTTAATCAAATTATAATTATATTACCAGATATGCTGTTTTTCTCATAAAATTGCAAGCTGTTAAGCTCCAAGTAACTGGAACTGTCAAAACCCACTGAATGAGACTGTCATCAAAATTAGTAAGCCTCTGGTTAAGTCTTGATAGGAGGTCTCCTTTGAGATATTTTATAATTTCCATTACAACATCAACTGCCCGCATTTTATTTTTCCGTCGTATATCATACAACATGAATTCATCATCTAATGCTGCCTATATTTTAGAATTTAAAAATATATTTAATTTGATAATCACCAAGAATAGTGTTTTTCATATATAAGAATTGTATAATTAGTGTTAGCAAAATTCAAATGATGTACCCTTAAACCATTAATTAGCAATGATTGCTAGAAAGGCAGAGGATACTCGATAAATATGATTCACTTGTTTTTTTTTTAATGATAATTGGTGTCAGGTGTTTGTCTATATAAAGGCAACAGTAGTATACCGTGTTCAATAGTCATAAATCGATTAAGCGAAAACAAATCCGGGTTACAAACTAAAACCGAGGGAAACACACTATAAGAGGAAAACAACGGAACAACAGAAACACTGAACTGCAACAAAAACAAACGCCAACATACCTAGAAACGCCATATTCCTGACTTGGTACAGGACATTTTAAGAAAAAATGGTGGGTTGAACCTGGTTTTATGGCTAGCCAAACCTCCCGCTCATATGGCAATGTTAAAAATACCGCTAAAATGACAACACTACGTGACAGGAATAAAGTACAAACAAACGCAAGAACACTCAGCACAGAGAAATACATAAATAAATAATATAATAGTACATTATATGTGTTTTTTGGGTTTTTTTTTAAATATTTTATTATTTTTTATTGGTGTATTACGGTACATTGTATGGCAGCAGGCAACATACGGCAAAATTTCAGTCGATTGTTTTCCTCATCAAGTAATAATTAATGTCTTTATTCTAGCTTATCTGCCATCCCCCTCCCCATCCCCCGTTCATTTGTGAGGATGGTAAGGTTAATTGATCTAAATACGTATCAGATATTACTACTTCACCTGAATAATATATTGATTTTGCATGAACATACATTTTTTTGTAGGTGAATATTGTCCAAAGTAGATTTATATAATGCCCGTGCTTGCAAGTGCAATATATATTTTACGAGGAATCATATTCACATATATTCATGAAATGACCTTTTATTGTAAAGCAAAGATATGAAAAAAGGTTTAAAACATATTTTGCCACTGATAACGTCGATAATATGAAGCTATATTTGCACAGTCTAGTGCAATATTTATCAATTATGTACTTTTGACGAGGTCAATACGTTATATATGGACCTGTTCAGATTATATTGACCGAGGACGAAGTCCGAGTGTCAATATAATCTAACAGGTCCATATATAACGTATTGACTGAGTGAAAGTCCTTAATTTATATATTACATATGTAAATAATGTATTAGGAAAATGGCGTTCAATGTTCTTTCTGTGTATTTTTAAATTGTATTTTGCAAGAATTTTAACATGTTATTGAAAATATCAATATTATTTGATCACTTCATAGCTTGTTGCGTTAGCTTTCTTGTATTCTTAGCGTCTGCATCTAGCATAAAACTCTTGATATCTCCTTCTCATAAACTTGCAAATTTTCTTTTCGTCTGCTGCGGCGCTTCCTCCATGGTTCTTATGTGTGACGTTATGACGTCATAAATCTAAATTTAGCAAGATTTTTTATATTGACCGTCAATAAACATATAAAAAGAAACATAGTGTCAATATACTTAAAAACAGAAACAAGGCCTCGGATACATAAAATAACCTTTGAAACACGTGATCGTAATATCCAAAGAAAACAGGAGAATGCTACACCATATGTAATATGATAGAATATCTTGCACGCTAGATTTTGGTTACGTAATGTGGAAATATTACGTTGCTATAGAATGAAAATCTTTATTGGTATTTTTTTATTTTTATTCTAGTATTATCATTTCTGTACAACACTAAACGTTATTTGACTATAACTATGGACGGTTTTCTTATTTTTAGAATAAATAATGACTTAAAATTGAGAATGAAAATGGGGAATGTGTCAAAAAGACAACAACCCGACCAAAGAGCAGAAAACAGCCAAAGGCCACCAATGGGTCTTCAACACAGCGAGAAAATCCCGCACCCGGATTATTTACCTGTTTTGATATTTCCAACTTAAAATTTTGGAAGAAATACCATTTTTCTAACGAACCACTTTTTACATATTCATGGAAATGTTCTTCTGCTTCGTATCCAAAAGTGTGAAAATGTTTCCATTCATCAAATAGAACTGATGTTGGAGCCTTGTGTCTCGTCCATCTATCGACATGCCATGCCCTTGTCTCTATATTCTTTGTCTTTCCTTGGAACTCATCCCTACTCATGTATGCATAACCACTGAAGGTTGTTCCGAAATCAATCGTGCCAACAAATAATGGTAATTCATCAACCTAAAGCAAATTAAAAGGAATAAAAAATGAACTGAAACTACCGAAAAATATTAAATAAGGAAACATTAAGTTCATTAAATTCGATATTTATTTCTAAATTGTCAGATAAAGTTAAACGGTTTTTTAAGAATACAATCATCGTTTGTTTTAATTATTTCTATCTGATACAATATTGATAAAGACATATCCGTATACATGTTATAACAATGATCAACTTCCTTTTTCCCAGTGATATAATATATTCTCATCCCAATCATATTACGTAACATATATCAATTTATACTTAACACGCTTGTATGTTCACAATATACAAACTTCATTATTCAAACCGAGTTGTTCGCCTTACTGAAAAATCCTCAAACAGAAATACGAGGATGAACGGCTGAAGTCGACAGTACACAAACTTTACTGTTAACATCACGAATGTGTTGACCGATATAATGTGATTGTCAATTTCTCATTCTTTTGAATGTCCCTTTGGTATCTTCCGCCTCTCATTTTCTCCACTCACTAGAATGATGTTTTCTAGATAATAGATATAAGACATTAACATATGCGTCAGTTCTTTTATTACTGATTGTGTCCTATTCTTTATTGTGACATTTTGCCTGGGTCTGGTTTTGCAGAACGGATTTTGCATTCACCTGTCGACGCAAACATTATTTCCGCAAGCTTTAAATATTCAAAATGGAGTTCTGAGTTTTGAAACATCTGTAAACAACATTTGCTATCATCCATAACTTATCAAATTGTGTTTCACCTGTCTTTTACCTGCGACGAGGGCAATTAGTTTATGAAGAGTTTTGCCTACAATTGATTATTTTTTCATTTTGTAATCTTTAGTATTATTGCTGTCTTTCGTCAAGTAATGACCCAATGGTCGTTTTGTATCCTATGATTAGGAACTGTTTCTGTAAATAGAGTGAAAATCATTACATATATAGATAAGAAG